>CAUYON010007746.1:0-25747 GCA_963573935.1 Arctocebus calabarensis | reverse complement strand
CCCGAGTAGCTGGGACTACAGGCGCCCGCCACAGCGCCCGGCTATTTTTTTGTTTTGCAGTTCGGCCGAGGCCAGGCTTGAACCCGCCACCTTCGGTATATGGGGCCGGCGCCCTACTCGCTGAGCCACAGGAGCCGCCCTTGGCACTAAATCTTAATCTTGACATTTTGGGCCTTAATTTAACAGAAGAATCTGCTAATTCAAAAGATCTTAAAAATCTTTGTTGTTTTTTTTTTGTAATTTAAAGATTTAGGATAAGGTCCAACCCAGTATATTCATTAAAAAAAGAGAAAAAAACCTCCCATGCAGAATAACTTATTCCCCTAAAATTCTAAGAGGTAAAAGATGCTTTAATTGAATAAGGGTGGTCCAGGAAATTGAAACTCAGAAGTCTGTTAGTGGGATACTAAGAATCCTCTGAGTAACCAAAGTTGGCAGACATAAAATATCATTTGCTAAGCTATAATTTCCCAACTTCTGTTTCTTACTGTTATACTTAACATTCAAAGTTCCAGTGTTGGGCGGTGCCTGTGGCTCAGTGAGTAGTGCACCAGCCCCATATACCAAGGGTGGCAGGTTCAAACCCAGCCCCAGCCAAACTTCAACAAAAAATAGCCTGGTGTTGTGTCGGGTGCCTGTAGTCCCAGCTACTCAGGAGGCTAAGGCAAGAGGATCGTCTAAGCCCAATAGCTGGAGGTTGCTGTGAGCTGTGACACTACAGCACTCTACCAAGGGCAACAAAATAAGACTCTGTTTCTAAAAATATAATAATAATAATAAATAAAAATAAATAAAAAATAGCAACAACAAAAAAAGTTCCAGTGTTGTTGTTTATTTGTTGCACTAACTATACTTTCCGTGCAACTCTGGAAGGACAGGAGAGCAGAGCTACCACACAGTGCCTGTCTCTAGTGTCACTGAGGAAACCCAGGACAGGTTTCCATTGTCACTGGGTTTTGATCATGAAGACATTTCTTCTCTATTTAATTTCTTCTGATAATATAAATGACAAGAAATATATTTTACCTATAAGGAGTAGACCTTGAAATGACCCAAAAAGGCAATAAGAAAGGAGAGGTTTTAAAAAAAGAAAAGCAGGCTCAGCGCCTGTGGCTCAATGGGCGAAGGCGCCAGCCACATACACCTGAGCTGGCGGGTTCGAATCCAGCCCTAGCCCCCCAAACAACAATGATGGCTGCAACCAAAAAATGGCCTGGCGTTGTGGTGGGCGCCTGTAGTCCCAGCTCCTTGGGAGGCGGAGGCAGGAGACTCACTTGAGCCCAGGAATTGGAGGTTGCCGTGAGCTGTGATGCTACAGAACTCTATCCAGGGTGACAGCTTGAGGCTGTATCTCAAAAAAAAAAAAAAAAAGCAGCTTTCCTTTTGTTAAAGACCGTGTCAGGCAGCACTTGTGCCTCAGTGAGTAGGGCGCCGGCCCCATATACCAAGGGTGGTGGGTTCAAACCCAGCCAGGCCAAACTGCAACAAAAAAAATAACCAGGCGTTGTGGCGGGCGCCTGTAGTCCCAGCAACTCAGGAGGCTGAGGCAAGAGAATCGCCTAAGCCCAAGGAGTTGGAGGTTGCTGTGAGCTTTGACGGCACAGCACTCTACCAAGAGTTAATAAGTGAAACTCTGTCTCAAAAAATAATAATAATAAAATAAAAATAAAAAATAAAGCCAAACATAACACCTAGAGCAACGGTTCTCAACCTTCCTAATGCTGTGACCCTTTAATACAGTTCCTCATGTTGTGGTGAGGAACCCCAACCATAAAATTATTTTTGTTGCAACATGAGGAATTGTATTAAAGGAACTGTAAAATTATTTTCACCACAACAGGAGGAACTGTATTAAAGGGTTGGGGCATTAGGAAGTTTGAGAACCATTGCCCTACAGGCTTGCCTCTTTGCTACCTTCAAGAATAAAGATCTAATCCGTAAAGTCTTATACCACAGCAAGATTCCCTCCCCCATTTGGACTTTCAAAGGCTCTCCTAAAAACTCTAGTTAATTTTAAAAAGATTTTACATTGCAAGACTTTGGACCCTCTTCTCTCTGCTTGCTTGACATTGGGATCAAAGAGAAAAACATTCCATTTAGAAGGCTCAGTTTCTCTGGCCCAAATAAGGACAAAGATTGAGGTTTGTTTTGTTTTGGTGTTAAATCCTCTAATGCACATACTAATAGTGGTGACAAAGGTTGGAGGGGATTAACTGACACAGACCAAAGATCTTTACACCGTACCTTTGTCCTGTAAACTTAAATTCCTCTGGGAGGAAAACTCCCTTTCCTAAAAAGATTACCGGGTTTAATTTACAATTACTTCTTAGCCCCTTAAAAGATCAATGAAAGTTATGTCTACTTTCTTCAGAAAGAAACAAGATGTTTTCATATTCGAAAATCAACCAGGGACCCATAAGATAACATTAACTATAGGATAACAATGTACTCACCACTCTGTGTGTTCCCACGTGCACAATGCAGAGCAATTTGTTTATAAACTCAATCTTCCCAAGAGGACCTGGGTGCAGTTGCGATCCCCATTTTATAAATGAGGATACTGAATCTTAGAGAAGTTGAGTAATCTGCCCAAAGGACACAGCAGCTCATAAAAGTGACATTAAGAGTCACATAGAGGTAATCTGACTTGAGTCCACACCCTGAGCAATATCACTTCACCTCTCCTCACTTACCCACAGAATTTAAGCTAATACCAATCCATAAAATAATATAGTGTTTTAGGGTTTGCAAAGCATTTTTCTAAATATTTGATCATCATACGAATGCTTTGAGGTCCCTGGTACATAATAATAAGTGAGATGAAGCATATACATTGCCCTGCTACAAAACATCTCCAACATAGCATGCTCTCTGTGAGAGAGAATCTCAGACCCAGGGCGCGATCCAAACACTTAGAAATTGTACTGACTTTTGCATGGATATGAATAATGTCTCCTGGACATTCTCAGGAGAAGATCTCAGGGACTGTTCAAAAATATGTGCCACAAGATGAATCTGAATAGACAATTCACCAGAGAATAAATGGCTGATAGGCAAATGAAAAAATGCTCAAAATCATTTGTCATTAGGGAAATGCGAAACCATGCAGTACTTCTTCACAACCATTAGGATGACTATAAAAAAAAGGAAATTAGGGCAGCGCCTGTGGCTCATTGAGCAGGGCATCGGCGCCATATACTGAAAGTGGTATACCCAGCTCTGGCCAAACTGCAAAACAGAAAACTAGCTGGTGTTGTGGCGAACGCCTGTAGTCCTAGCTACTTGGGAGGCTGAGGCAAGAGAATCGCCTAAGACCGGAAGTTTAGAGGTTGCTGTGAGCTGTGTGACGCCACAGCACTCTACTGAGGGTGAAAAAAAAAAGGAAATCAGACAATACAAAGGATGGGGGGAATTGAAGTATCATAGATTGTTGGTTATAATGTAAAATGATGTGGTTGTTTGGGGGGAAATTCTGGCAGGTCCTCAAAAGGTAAAACACAGAGTTCCCATATGACTCAGCAATTTCACTCCTACACAACTACCAAAAAGAAATGAAAACATGTTTCCATGCAAAAACTTAAACACAAGGCTCGGCACCTGTAGCTCAAGCGGCTAAGGCGCCAGCCACATACACCAGAGCTGGCAGGTTCGAATACAGCCCAGGCTGCCAAACAACAACAACAACTACAACCAAAAAATAGCCCGGCGTTGTGGTGGGCGCTGTAATCCCAGCTACTTGGGAGGCTGAGGCAAGAGAATCGCTTAAAGCCCAAGAGTTTGAGGTTGCTGTGAGCTGTGATGCCATAGCACTCTACCAAGGAAGACATAGTAAGACTGTCTCAAAAAGAAAAAAAACTTGAACACAAGCATGAATGATACCAGTATCATTCATAATGATGAAGAAATAGAAACACTCAAATGTCCATCAGCTGAGCAATGAACAAATAAGTATGACCTACCCATGCCAGTATTGTATTCAATAAGACAAGAGAGTCTTCAAAATGGCTGACCCTCCACAAAGAAGAACCAAAATAAAGCAAGTAAATAATCACATGTTGAATGGGTCACCTAAGAGAGTAGGCTGGAATAAATGTCAAGAAACATCTAAGGAAAGAAAGGAGAGAAGGAAGCAAGAAAGTCTCCTCAGCTGGAATCAGCTGGGATCTTGGAGAGACTCCCGAGTGCAGGAAATGGCAAGGTCCACATTCCCTCCGTGGACTTCTGCAGTCCTGGCCACGGGAAAGCCTGTCAACTCATGCAGGCTCTGACAGCTGCCTGGAGACCTCATGATGTCACTACTCCAGAGAGGAAGCCAGGCTGGGTCTCACCTCCCCCGCCCTCCTCACCTCTCCACTTCTGCCAAGTCCTAAGCAGCTATAGCCCAGTACCATTTTGAGAGCCCAACCCTGACTGGGTGCATCCTCCCCGGGGCCCCACCACCTCTGCATCTTCACTCTCCTGGAAGGCCACCGACAGCCCCTGCCCACAGCTAAGCACTGCCACTGGCTACTGCCGCCAGGGCCAAAGCATATGCCATTGGCAGTGACTCCACTACCCTTTCTTCCAGGGTTGCCTCACATTTAAAAGCACTCTGAGAAAAGGCTGTCCTATTTATAGCCATCACCTGGAGCTGAAGCAAGACCTCTCCAGCCACCCACTCTCCCCAGCAGCCAGCCTGGCGGCCTTACTCAAGTGTGCCATGAGAGGCCTGGGGTTCACCCCATCTCTACCATACACAGCCACCGCCCACTCACACCACAGAGGACAGCGGTGAGGACAGTCCTACACAACCTGACTCCAACACCCCGAGTGCATAGACCCACCAACCAAAGGCCTGGGGATTGTCCTGCCCCATCCACACCCCTGTACTTGAGCACTCCTCCCAAGGCCCCCCACCACTACAGATGGCACTCACCCCTACACACCACCTGTAGGCCTGGCAATGGCCCACACAGCCTGTCCCAGTCACTGCCAACACCAGTGTGGACCACTTAGGCGTCAGAGGATTGTCCCAATACTTCTACTGTCAAGACCCATGCTGAACCTACCGTTCTGGGGTGTGGGGACATGTGCACCCACCTGGCCTACCACTGCCACTGTTGGAACCCAAGAATCGGCCCATCTGAATCCACTAATTCCTATGCCAGCATGCACCACTCTGTGACCCAAGGACAGGCACACCACACCCACAACTCAGGAAATCTCAGACACTACTGACACTGTCTACAGCTGAAGAAATCACATCGACCACTAGATGTGCAGAAAACAATGTAAGGACACAATAAACATGAAAAAGCAAGGAAATATGACATCTCCAAAAAAGCATAAGACATCTCCAGCAACAGATCTCACTGAAAAAGAAACTCACAAAACCTCAGGAAAAGAATTCAAAATACTGATTTTAAGAAAGTTTGCTGAAGCCTGGGAATGGTAGCTCACTCTGTCATCTTAGCACTCTGAGAGGCCAAGGCAAGAGGATCCTTTGAGCTCAGGAGTTCGACACCAGCCTGAATGAGAGCAAGACCCTGTCTCTCCAAAAAGGAAAAAAAAAAAAAAAAGATTTCTGAAAGACAAAAGAATACTGAAAAACAATACAAAGAAATAAGAAAAATAATTAAGGATATGAATGAGAAACTTAGAAAGAGAGAACAAAACAGAACCAGAAATTCTGGGACTGAAAAATTATATTGAATAAAATAGATAATATATTAGAAAATTTTATCAATAGACTAAATAAAGCAGAAGAAATAATATCAGTACTTAAAAACAGGTCTCTTGAAATAACTCAATCAGACAAAAATAAAGAAAAAACAATTTTAAAAGAATGAGCTAATGGCCCTCGTGATACCATAATGAGACCAAATATCCAAATTTTTGGTGTTCCAAAAGGCAAAGAGAAACTAAAATAGATAGAAAACCTATTTAATTAAATAATAGCTGAATACTTCCAAAGTTTAGCAAGAGATTTAAGAATCTGGATACAGGAAGCTTAGCAGTATCTCCAAAAAGATAAAATTCAAAAAGGTTTTTTTCATAGCATTTTATTGTCAAACTGTTAAAAGTCAAAAACAAAGAGAACACTTATAAGGGAATCCCCAGCAGACTAACAGCAAATTTCTCAGAAACCTTAAAGGCCAGGGGACAATGAAATGATATATTCAAAGTACTGAAAGAAAAAAACTGCCAGTCAAGTAACCTATATCCATCATAGCTGTCATTCATAAATGAAGGAGAAATAAAGTCTTTCCCAGACTAGCAAAAGCTGAGGGAATTCAACATCACTAGACCAGCCCTAAAAGAGATGCTTATGGTCTCGTTCAAGTTGGTGTTTGAAAATAAGAAAAAAGGCGTGGCACCTGTGGCTCAAGAGGCTAAGGCGCCAGCCATGCACACCTGAGCTGGGGGTTCGAATCCAGCCCAGGCCGCCAAACTACAATGACAGTTGCAACCAAAAAATGGCTGGGCGTTATGAAGAGCGCCTGTGGTCCCAACTACTTGGGAGGTAGAGGCAAGAGATTCGCTTGAGCTCAGGAATTGGAGATTGCTGTGAGCTGTGATGCCACAGCACTCTATCCAGGGTGACAGCTTGAGGGTCTGTCTCAAAATAAATAAATAAATAAATAAATAAATAAATAAATAAATAAGTTAATGTTAATGGGGGTCCTACACATGAAAGCAAAAGCACAATATTTACCATCATGAAAACATGAAAGTATAAACCCACTGGCAGAGCAAACACACAAATGAAGAGAAAGGATGCAAATGTTACTACTACAGAAAAGCACCAAATCACAATGATAAACAATGAGAGGAAGAAAGAAACAAAAGAGGTATAAGACAACCAGAAATCGATTAATAAAATGACAGGAATAAACCTTCACATGTCAGTAATAACTCTAAATGTAAACAGATTAAACTTCATACATAAAATATATAAACCAGCTAACTGGATAAAAAATGGAAAGCTCAGTGAGTAGGGCGCCAGCCACACACACCCAAACTGGCAGGTTCAAGCCCAGACCGGGCCTGCTAAAACAACAATGATAACTGCAACCAAAAAATAGCTGGGTGTTGTGGCAGGTACCTGTAGTCCCAGCTTCTCGGGAGGTTAAGGCAAAAGAATCCTTTAAGCCCAAGAGTTTGAGGTTGCTGTGAGCTGTGATGCCATGGCACTCTACCAAAAGCTACATAGTGAGACTCTGTCTCAAAAAATTGAAAAAAAAAGTACCTACAAGAAACATCTCACCAGAAAAGATAAATATAGAACTAAGCAATGAAAAATGATATTCTACACAAATGGAAATTAAATTGAGGAGTACCAAGACACATGTCAGATAAGATAGGCTTTAAGTCAAAAACTGTAAAAAGAACAAAATGTAACATATAATTTCATACATAATCCTTCATTCATACTTACGATTGTACCATGAAACTTCAAAAGTCTGATTAAATTTTAGCAATACAATTGCTGTCATGTAACCTGTGCTCTTTTCTTTATAGTCAGAGACAAAAGACTCTGTAATGATTATGGAGCACCCATTTTTCTAAATTTTTATTCCAGTAATAAAATGAATTTCTGAACACAGGATCATTGGATTATGTTCAGAAAATGACAGCAAAGATAATAAAATAACAAAAATGTTCTTATGCGGGCAGCACCTGTGGCTCAGTGGGTAGGGCACCAGCCCCATATACCGAGGGTGGAGGGTTCAAACCTGGCCCCAATCAAACTGCAACAAAAAAATAGCTGGGCATTGTGGTGGGCGCCTGTAGTCCCAGCTACTCGGGAGGCTGAGGAAAGAGAATCACCTAAGCCCAGGAGTTGGAGGTTGCTGTGAGCGGTGTGATGCCACAGCACTCTACCAAGTGTGATAGAGTGAGACTCTGTTAAAACAAAAAAAAAATGTTCTTATGTAGGACTCAGGTTGCTCTTGCTTTATATTGGTGTGGAGTCAGCTACAAATGAGCCACAGATAGCATAACTAGGTACCAGTAGACTGAAATAAAAAGTTACCATTTATAAAAGTAATTTTAGCCAGTTCTAGAATACATACCAAGTATATTTTGAATTTCTAGGTAATCCTCACCAACTGTCTAAAGTTGAAACTGATTCTCTTTATTATGCTTTTTTAATGGAATATATTTTAGATGACAACTTTTTTTATTTTTTGAGACAAGGTCTCACTCTGTCTCCATAGTGGCATCATCATAGCTCATAAGAACCTCAAACTCCTGAGCGCAAGTGATCCTCCTGCCTCAGCCTCCCAAGTAGCTGGGACTACAGGTACTTGCCCAAATACCTGGCTAATTTTTCCATTTTTAGTGCAGACAAGGTCTACTTCTTGCTTAGGCTGGTCTCAAACTCTTGACCTCAAGCAATTTCCTGCCTCAGCCTCCCAGGTTTCTACGATTATAGGAATGAGCCACCACACCAACTCAATATGATGTTTTTATTTCTTAGCTTGATGCCTGTCCAACATGATGTTTTTATACTTATCTTCATAATATGTACATAGTGAAGGGATTACTATAGTCGAGCCTACTAACATGCCCAATCTCACATAGTTACCGCGTTTGGGGGAGGGGAGAGTTAAAGTAGCTAAAATCTACTCTCTTTGCATATTATCACTATGCAATAAAATGTTTCTTTCCAAATTTAAAGAAAAAAGCTGTAAAATGAGACGAAGGGGGTCATTATACAATGATAAAGGGATCATTTCAGCTAGAGGATGTAACAATATGCACCCAACATCAGGGCACCCAGATATAGAAAGCAAATATTAATAGATCTAAAGGGAGAGACTCTAACACGATAATAGTTAGGGACTTCAACTCTCTATTCTCAGCATTAACAGATTTTCTAGACAGAAATTAATAAAGAAACATTGGGTTTAAACTCCACTTTAGACCAAATGTACCTAACAGTTATTGATAGACCCTATCATCCAGCAGCTACAGAATATACATTCTCATCAACAAATGAAACATGTTCCAGGATGACAATATGCTAAAACACAAAGTAAGCCTCCACTAATTTAAAAAAAAAAAGGAAACTCATATCAAGTATCTTCTCAGACTACAGTGAAATAAAACCATAAATCCGTAACAAGAGCAACAGTGGAAGCTACAAATACATGGAAAGTAAACAATATACTCCTGAATGGCCATCAGATCAAAGAAGAAATGAAGGGCGGCGCCTGTGGCTCAAAGGAGTAAGGCGCCAGCCCCATATACCAGAGGTGGTGGGTTCAAACCCTGCCCAGCCCAAAAACTGCAAAAGAAAAAAAAAAGAAGAAATGAAGAACCAAATAAAAATATTTTTTAAAACAAATGAAAATCAAGCACATAATACCAAAACCTGTGGAATACAGAAAAAGCAGTGCTAAGAGGAAGACTTATAAAAATAAACACCAACATCCAGAAAGTAGAAAGATTTCAAATAAATGATCTAATTGTATACTTCAAGGAACAAAGTAGGAATGGTGGCTCAGGTCTACATTCCCCGCACTTTAGGAGCTCAAGGGAGGAGGATCACTTGAGGCCAGGAGTTTAAGATCAACCGAGGCAACATAGCAAAACTCTGGGGCTTTTGTTAAAAACAAATAATGCTTTTTAGAAAGAAAAGACACATAAATGGCCAACAGGTATATGAAAAAATGCTCAACATCACTTATCATCAGGGGATTCCAAATCAAATATTTTACCCCAGTTAGAATGGCTATTATTAAAAAGACAAAAGATAACAGATGCTGGCAAGGATGCAGAGAAAAAGAACCCCTGTTGGTGGAAATGTAAATTAGTACAGCCACTAGGGAAAACAGTATTAGAAAAATAAAAACAGAACTACATTTCCATCCAGCAATTCCACTACTGGATATTTATCCAGTAAAAAGCTGAAACCCATCTGAAAGCAAATTCAACTACCATATTCACATTCCCATTATTAAGGAATTTGTGTGAGAATCTTTTTGATTTTTGTTTTTAACTATGGTGAAATACACATAACATAAAATTTATCATCTTAACCATTTAAGTATGTAGTTCCATGTTGTTAAGTATATTGATCCTGATGTGGAACCAATCTCCAGAACTTTTTCATCCTGAAAAACTAAAACTCTATACCCTTTACACAATTCCCCTTCTCCCCTCCCCCAGCCCTGTCATTAAAACTATCATTCTACTTTCTGTTCCCATGAATTTTACTTTAGATACCTCTTTTTTTTTTGCAGATTTTGGCCAGGGCCGGGTTCGAACCTGCCACCTCTGGCATATGGGGCCAGCACCCTACTCCTTTCAGCCACAGGCGCCACCCTCTTTAGATATCTTTTAAGCAGAATCCCATACTATTTGTCTTTTTGTGTCTGGTGTCTTTTTCATAGTATTATTTCCTCAAGGTTGACTCATCTTGTAGCCTGTGTTGAAATTTTCCTCCTTTTTATCGTCAAATAATATTTCATAATGTGTATGTAACATGTTTTATTTATCCATTCAGAAAATGTATTTATAATAATTAATAGGGCATGGAGGCACATGCCTATTGTCCCAGCTACGCAGGAGGCTGAGGCAGGAGGCTCACTTCAGCCCAGGAGTCTGAGGTTGCACTGAGATATGATGATGCCACTGCACTCTAGCACAAGTAACAGATCAAGACTTTGTCTCAAAAAATAAAATAAATTTTTAAAACCAGATAATCTATTTTTATATATAAGTGGGATAGTTCTGTTGGCCTAGTGGCACTCAAGGTATTTAGCTCAACTTTTTTTTTCTGGATACTCATTCAGTAGTGGATAATCAACTTTTAATAGTTATGATTCTATACTAAGAAAGACATGACTGTATAATATTTGTACTCTAGGAAAGAAAAAATAAGAAAGCTGAAACTGAGCTCAATTCCACCGAGAAGCATCTCAACATCCTGCTCTATCTCAAAACTAAAAGTGTTGTACGCTCCCAAGTTCAGGAACAGGACGTGGCACACAGCTGGTACTCCGTCAATGTTTGTTGGCTGACTAAATCTAGAAGACTGACTGGTATTGACAAGAAAATATTGTATGAATGACATACCATTCAGCAGAGCACCAATATGTACTAACATGGAAAAATATCCAGGAACTATTGTTAAGTGAAACAAGTTACAGATCAATATGTACGGTATGATTTCATTTACTTAAAAAACACAGGCAAAGCTTGGTGTGGTGGACTTGCCCATAATTCTAGCTACTTGGGAGGCTGAGGAAGGAGGATCCCTTGATCTTAGGAGTCTAAGACCAGACTATGTTTAGGCAACATAGCAAGACCCTGTCTCTGCAAAAAAAACTTAAAAATTAGCCAACTGTGTGGCATGCACCTGTAGTCCCAGCTACTTGGGAAGTTAAAGCAGGAGGAGTGCTTGAGCCCAAAAGCTGTAGTGAGCTAGTATGATGAAGCCACTGCACTCTGCATGCAGCAACAGAGCAAGACCCTATCTTAAAATAATTAACTAAAAAATACAGTACAATAAAAAGTAACTAAATACACATGCACAAACCAAAACAAGAAATGCCTAATCATATAAAAGTACACCTAAATAATATCCTCCAAATCCAACAGTTTGATTGCCTCCGCATTGAATGAGGAGTAGACAAGGAATAGTAAGGAATATTTTTTTTTTCATTTATATTTGTTGTGTTTGAATTATTTACAATAGGAAATGATTTTTGGAAAAAAATTTTTAAAAAATTTAAAAAGAAATGATTTTTAGAATGTCAGAAAATTCTATCTTGAAGTATAATAAGAATACATCAATGCAATCTACCTTATATGCACCTTTTCTCAGAAATCTACTGGAGAACATACTCCACCAAAATAATAGGAGAAATATTTTGAAGATGAAGACAATGCAGGAAACAGAACTCAGCATAACACAGGGGCAGAATGAATCACCAAGATGATAGCAAAGAGAGAGCTCAAAGCAACAGCTGTGGAGTCAACATCAAGGGCAACCAGTCTGGTTAGAAAGCTGTATTAGAGGGCGGCGCCTATGGATCAGTGAGTAGGGCACCAGCCCCATATACTGAGGGTGGCGGGTTTGAACACAGCCCTGCTAAACTGCAACAAAAAAATAGCCGGGCATTGTGGCGGGCACCTATAGTCCCAGCTACTCGAGAGGCTGAGGCATGAGAATCGCCTAAGCCCAAAATCTGGAGGTTGCTGTGAGCCGCGACACCACAGCACTCTACCAAAGGCAGTAAGTGAGACTCGGTCTCTAAAAAAAAAAGTATTAGAAATAAAATTGATTAAAATAACTGTCCCAAAAAAAAAGAAGTATTAGAAATAAAATTGCTAAAAAAATAACTGTAAATTGGCCAGATGCAGGGGCTCATACCTGTAATCCTAATACACCCAGCCAAAGCAGGTGTATTGCTTGAGCTCAGGAGTTGAAGACCCGGCTGAGCAAAAGCCAGACCCCAGCACTATTAAAAATAGAAAAACCAGCCCAGTATAGTGGCCTGTGCCTTAATCTCAGTTACTTGATACTTGGGAGGCTGAGGCAAAAGGATCTCTTTTTCCTCAAACGCCTGGGCTCAAGCAGTCCTCTTGCCTCAGCCTCCCAAGTATCTGGGACTACAGGTGCCCACCACAACGCCAGCTATTTTTAGAGACAGTCTCTCGCTCTGGCTCAGGCTGGTCGCTAATCCGTGAGCTCAGGCAATCTACATGTCTGGCATCTGCAGTGGTTCCTGCCTATAATCCTATCACTCTGGGAGGCTGAGGCATGTGGAATGCCTGAGCTCAGGAGTTCAAGACCAGCCTGAGCAAGAGGGAGCTCCCATCTCAGAAAAAAAAAAAGAATTTCTTAAGGCCAAGAGTCTGAGGTTGTTTTGAGCTATGATGCACAGTCCTCTACACAGGGCAACAGAGTGAGACTGTGTCTCAAAAAAGGGGGGGGGGGCAAATTTGATATCTTGAGAGAAAATGTAGACAACTAGCAAAGAATTTATAGTAAAAACTCTGCCAACACACACAGAAAGACAACTCTGTTTGAAAAACAGAAGAGAAGGGGATCGTAGTACACCACTATGTATACCACATAGTAACTCAGCTCCTGATGATGTGTAGGGATGTTTACCTAACTAAATATTGACCTAACCAAAAATTACAAGATAAATACATTCCGAGATGAATGGAAGTAACAAGTAGAATGTGTGTGAGTCGCAGGGGCAGGAAAGCAGAGGAAAGTTAAATCCACATACTCTGCAATGGAAAGTCCACACATGATGAAAAGTATTATTTACAGACATGAGTAACTATCAATTCCCCAAAGGAGCATGATTCCTTCTGAAAAGCCGTGGGAAATTATGTTCTGCTGTTTTTATTAATGAACCTTATTAAATTATTCAATTCTAGATCATGTGTACACCTGATAAAACTTCAACCAAACTACATAATAGTCACTTCTGAGACCCACAGCGTAATACTTTGCCTAACAACGATGAATTTTACAGAAAATTGTTGTCATGTGGACTTCTGATGTGCCACAGTGAAATAACTAGAGTTATAGAAAGAATGGCCTATTTTAGTTCCAGCAATGATTCTATCAGAATGTGGCAAAAGTCACTCTGAGACTATTTGGTCTCTTCAGACTATCCTGAAAAGTCATGATTAAAAATGTAGTGAGTAACGGCTCGGCACCTATGGCTCAACGGGCTGAGGCGCCAGCCACATGAGCTGGCGGGTTCGAAGCCAGCCCGGGCCTGCCAAACAACAATGACGGCTGCAACCAAAAAATGGCCAGGCATTGTGGCGGGCACCTGTGGTGCCAGCTACTTGGGAGGTGGAGGCAGGAGACTCGCTTGGGCCCAGGAATTGGAGGTTGCTGTGAGCTGTGATGCCACAGTTCTCTATCCAGGGTGAGGCTCTGTCGCAAAAAAAAAAAAAAAAAATGTAGTGAGTAGTGGCCGGCACAGTGGCTCACACCTGTAATCTTAGCACTCTTAGAGGTTAAGGTGGATTGCTTGAGGTCATGAGTTCGAGAGTAGCCTGAGCAAGAGCAATAACCCCATCTCTAAAAATATCTGGGTGTTGTGGCAGGCACCTCTAGTCCCAGCTACTTGGGAGGCTAAGGCAAGAATATCACTTGAGCTCCAGATTTTAAGGTTGCTGTGAGCTATGATGATGACAAGGCAGTACCAGGGTGACAGAGTGAGACTCTTGTCTCCAAAAGAAACACAGTAAGTAGCCAGATATGGTGGCAGTTGCATGTAATCCCAGCTACTTACAAGGCTGAGATGAAAGAATCACTTAAGCCCAGGAGTTCAAGACTGTCTAGGACACATAGCAAGACTCCATCTCAAAAACACAAAAAATAAAACCCAGTAAGAAAAAGAAGAAGAAAGAAAAACTAACAACATGTTTCAGTCACGGTATTTACCTAAAGCTTGACAGTTTAAGAATAAATTTCCTGCCCAAAAAATTATATATGATAGAGAATTAGTAATAGGCAAGAAAAGACCAAAATTTGGATCAAATTGCCAGCATCTTGCTTAATTTTTTCTTCTTGCCTCTGGGGTACAATCAAATGCTATTCATGCCTTTATCTTCCAAGACAAACTTAATATTACCAAAGCGTACTACTTTCCAACATTGGTCCCAAAAAGAACACTCAGGCTAAGTCTCATCCCGGATGGTTACAACCCCTGATGGGAAAAGTAAGACAACCAAACAGATTCTTAGTCAAGTCCAGATGCCAGTCTAGCCAAAATAGCCAATATTTTATAGTCCTGTTAGAATCTAGAGCAGATGACAATGTGAAACATCAATCAACATTTATATGGGGCAGAAAATAAAGAACTCAATTCCCACTTAAGCAGGTAAGGGGATCACCTTCTCCCTAGAACAAATGATCACCATCATGTGTGTGTCTAGAACAACCTGTTCTCAGAACTTTAAGGCATTAAGGTCCACATTTCTCCCTCCGCTTCCTTTTCCTCGCCTATAAACCAGTGTGCAGTGGTGGGGAGGGAGAAGGGAAATGTTAGCAACACTTAGATCTTATAGGATTATAGACAGGATGAAATAGTTCAGAATACCAAACTCGGCCTGGGCCCACAGCTCACCCTATAATTGTAGTACTCTGGGAGGCAGAGACTAGAGGACACTTGAGCTCAGAAGTTTCAAGAAAAAGACCCTGTCTCCACTAAAAATAGAAAAAGTAGCCAGGCGCATGCCTGTCATCCCAGCTCCTCGGGGAAACTTTGAGGTAGGAGGCAGGCTTAAAGAGTTTGAAGGTTGCAGTGAGCTAGACTGACACCCCTAGTACTCTAGCCTGGCCAAAAAAGTGAGCCTGTCTCCAATAAAACAAACAAAAACAACAAGGATAGAAGGAAAATAAGTAAATAAAAATAGAATAAAATAATTGCAAACTCTTACAACCTGTGGAATAGTTTAGGCATTACTCTAAGTGTATATGGCATAGAGCATTTCATTTAATCTTCAAACAATAAATCGTATTATCCCATTTTCCAGATGAGAAACTGGAAGAGCAGAGGTAAAGTAATTTGCCCGAGGTTATAGGTTATGATGGAGTTAGGATACTCATTCAGGCTACTTGGTTCCCGAAAAGATGCTCTCAGCAACCATACTAGGCTGAAATGAGCTAACGTTTGTGGAGCATTCTGTACTACTCGTGAAATTCAACGTGCTCAGTTACATGGTACTAAGTTATACACTGTGGGCGCTAGTCCAGGCAAAATAGCCTGAGGTTTTACCGCCTTAAAAAAGACCAAGGTATGAGAACTCCAGGCCTGTCGGGGACTCCATAGCTCCCTCCTGATCCGAGTGGTGCTCGCGCTCTCCTAGCGGCTGGGAGCGCCCTTCTTCTGCAACCCCCAGAAACTTCTGCCGCGCCCCGCGCCACAGAGCAGAAGAGCCAGCGCGCGGGACTCGCAGCGCTAGTCCAGGGGACGCCCTTAGGGACGGAAGCGGACAGTGGCGGGGCAGACATTCACCTTACCTTGACCCGCACTGGCATCGCGCCAGGCTCCCGGAGCGGGACGCACCCGGGCGCGCAGGGGCTTCTCCCGCCGCCTCCGGGAGCCGTGGCCCCGGGCTCCTCTGGGTCCCCAGCCGCGAGCCGTGCCCGTGGCAGCTCGGAAGCACGCATTGTCTCCTCCCGGCTCCCGGCTCAAGCCAGCTCTGAACTCTTCTTCGGCAGGTCAGGGGCGAAGCCACAGAGCTGCCTCCGCTCCCGGGGTGTTGCCCCACCGCCCCAAGCGGACTCTCCGACCCGCAGGTTAGGTTCGCGCTTAGACACCACCTCCGGCCCGGGAACAGGAGCTGCGGGACCAGCTCTTAGCCGGGCACCCGGCCTTAGCTGAAATCTCAGATATGTTACTCATTTTCGGGTGGAGACCAGAGCGCTTGAAAGCTGGTATTTCGTAAATCCTAGCTATTCTAGATCCTACTTAAACCTTGTGTGCCTGGCCCCACCCACAGCCTCCTAAGGCCGGGAGCTCAGATCCAGTGAATCGCCGAAAGCCCTGGTGCCCTACCCGGGAGCAGCCTGGGGGCGCCTGTACGGGACGCTTGGCAGGTTGGTGCTTTCGTCTTTGATTCGCAGGCCCTGCTACCGCAGCCCTGTCTGAGCTTTTGACTCTGGAGGCAAGAACTCTGGGTTCCATCTCCACAAGCTGCCATTTACAGCTGTGCGGAATTATAACAATGCTCTTCAGCCTCATTTACCTAGTGCATGGGAAAGGAGGTGATTCCTACCTTAGATCAAATAAGTATAATGAGGGTCGAATGGGGTGGGCGTTGCCATCATAGTCATACCGGGTGCTTTCTTTTTTGGGGGGGAGGCAGAGTCTCACTATGTCACCCTGGGTAGAGTGCCGTGGCATCACAGCACACAACAAACCTCCAACTCTTGGGCTTAAGCGATTCTCTCCCCTCAGCCTCCCAAGTAGTTGGGACTACAGCGCCCGCCACAATGCAGGGATACTTTTAGAGACAGAGGTGTCGCTCTAGCTCAGGCTGGTCTCGAACCTGTGAACTCAGGCAATCCACCCGCCTGGGCCTCCCAGAATGCCAGGATTACAGGCGTGAGCTACGGCGCCCCGCCTAGTTCGTGTACAATTTAAAATAGCAAACTATTAGGCCTGAGCTAGAGCGAGATCCCGTCTCTAAAAATAGCCAGGCGTCGTGACTGGCTCCTGTAGTCCCAGCTACTTGGGAGGCTGAGGCAAGAGAATCGCTTGAGCCCAAGAGTTGGAGGTTGCTGTGAGCTATGACGTCATGCATTCTACCAGCACTCTACCGAGGACGACAAAGTGAGAGTCTGTCCCAAAACCAACAAAGGAACAAAAAAAAAAAAATCAGATACCAAAAAGGGCTACTTCAGAAAACCTCCTTCAACTAATAATTATCATTCTAATAATTATATCATACAGGTACACTATTTGATTTGCACAAAAATATATGAGGTAAGTACTATTATTATCCTCATTTTATAGACAAAGAAACCAAGGCTGGGTAAGATTAATGATTGCTTCAGTTTTCCTGTCTGATAAGCATTGGAGTAGGAAGTACATTTAGGTCCTCTGAAGTCAAACCCAGCACGTCTCAACAAGCTTTGTGTGAACACAAACTGTATGCCTCTCGATCCTTTAATTTCCACTGTCTTCAAGGATCTCTGGATCTGGCCAGTGTTGATTTTTAAAAAGCAATAGGGAAAATTGATTGAATGACTCACTTTTCAGAGTTGCATCAACTTTTCAGGCCACAGGGGTACAATTTGCTAAATTACCTCTTCTGAAACACTAAATAGTACCCTTGTGGGTCAAAGAGTAAATGCACCTCTGAAAAGTGAGCCATTTATTCCCTTCTTCTCTGTAATACCAGATGTAATATGTCCCCTATGACAGAAATATTAACCCATTCCCATTAAAAACTCAAGAAATTGTCCCCAGACAATTCTAGGGACAACTAGATAAAATGAGTATAGGTGTAGGGAGAAGGAAAAATTTTTCTTCTATAATCTTGCCCACAACATAAATTTAAATGAAAACGTCTGTTTTCATTCAATGGAGATTTATTTTAATCAAGACTTCAAACAGAATAAAACATACAAATTCAAAGCTGATGTCTTCAGGTGGAAGATGCACAGGATATCATGAAGGCTGGTTTCACCCTTCACCACACTGTTTAAAAAATAAGCTCAAGCATTCATCTTGCTTATGAAATAAAATATGTATCACAAAGAGCTGCACTTTCATATATTTCATTCATTCTACAAAACGATATCCCTATGACTGAAAGAAAAAAAAAAATTCTGTGACTGACCAGAAAGCCTCTGAATACATTTTTTAATTGGTTTAGGAATAGCTATTGAGTGACTTAACATTTGTGAGACAGCTTAAGAAAGCCAAACTTTTAAGTTTTCAGCACTATTAGTCCTTTAGTCTTCTGGAAGATGGCTATGCAATGAAAATAACACAACTTTAATTTAAGAATCATCCAGCTTCTAATTAAACTGCCATAGGCAGCTGGTTGGATAAGTTTTAATCAGTTTCAATCACCTATTGATTGGTATACTGAAGCCTAAAAAATTAAAAGTAAAAGATGATTGGGGAATTGTCCCATCTCAGGACAACAGTAGAGGCCTCTGTAAATAACTCCTCTTTTAACCATCAGCTAAATGAACACTTCAATACTGCAGTACAAAGTCTTCTGCAAAATTACTTTAACTAACAAGCAGAAATTTATCAGCTTCAGCCAAAATCAATGCTGAAATCAATTTGAACACTGGTTGTGTCTAAAGGGGCTCATTGGCAATTTACGGAAATTACACCATGTAAATGTCTGTGCTTTAATTGAACAGTTTCATCAACTAGGCTGTGATTGCTGTCCATTCATTTATTTACTTTCACTGCAGCTACCATTCTGCAAAGAAATGGCTTTTGTCAGGCCGGAGAGAGGCACTTTATCTTCATTTTGTGCACTTTTGTGTATAACAGACTTCATGAAATAAGGATATCATGACTAGGGTCAAAACAAAACAGGAGAGACTTTTTCCTTTAACATAACTCAACACTACAAACTTGCATCATTCTTCATCATCCAGAAACAGTCATCTTTAAGCCAGTAACAAGAAGGAATCTGATAGATGTCCCTGTACTTGGCACTGTGCTTCTACATTGAAAAGCTACATTGTAGACAACAGAAGGAAAAGTGTTTCGGCTTTAGACCAAATTTTGCCATGTTTGTTTTGAGGTATCTTTGGTGATTTCCAAAATTACAATATATAAAATCTGTTAAAACATTCTTCTTCAAAACTTAGGCAATATTTCATTTTTTTTTTTTTTTTTGAGACAGAACCTCAAGCTGTCACCCTGGGTAGAGTGCTACTACATCACAGCTCACAGCAACCTCCAATTCCTGGGTTCAAGCAAGTCTCCTGCCTCCGCCTCCCAAGTAGCTGGGACTACAGGCGCCCACCACAACGCCCGGCCATTTTTTTGGTTGCAGTCGTCATTGTTTGGTGGGCCCAGGCTGGATTCGAACCCACTAGCTCAGGTGTACGTGGCTGACGCCTTAGCCGCTTGAGCCAGCAACATTTCAATTTTTAAAATTCTTTGACATTGGTTAAGAGACAGTGCTATTCTCCAATTCATTTAAGAGTTTAAGACTTAAAGATGTCACACATACTTTTAAAGTATAATAAATGGAAGGAGAAAGCAAACAGGTCTATGTGAGAGGAAAAAACTAACTTCCTTATGAAGGCCTACAAGCACAAAGCATCCAAATTCCAGAAGTTATTTAAATACACTCACAAATAATCTCACAAAATCACGGCAATGAAAAAAGAAAAACAAGAATAAAATTTTCAGAGAATCATATGCTGAAGTGAATGAAACCAGCATTAATGTTTCTGACATCAAATTAACTATTTACTTCAGTTGTTTGCTCACAGTGGTGCACAAGATAAAATTGCAAAGTATAGCTGATGTATGCTTGCTAGAAACTGCCCGCAAAAATTCTTAGGTCTGTACATATTCCATTTACTTTAGCTCCTCACAGAACTAGAAAGTAATTATTTACTAAGAAGAACACTGGGAAAGGACTAAGAAATGAAAAAGCCTGGGTTTCAGTGGTGATTCTATCCCTGACTTGCTCTGAATTTTCAGGAAAACCCATTCATTTATCTGTGTTTCAGTTTCTTGTTTTTTTTTTTTTTTTTGTTTTTTGTTTTTGTTTGTTTGTTTGAGACAGAGCCTCAAGCTGTCACCCTGGATAGACTGCCATGGCATCACAGCTCACAGCAACCTCCAATTCCTGGGCTCAATCAAGTCTCTTGCCTCTGCCTCCCAAGTAGCTGGGACTACGGGTGCCCGCGACAACACTCGGCCATTTTTTTGTTGTTGTTGTTGCAGCCATCATTGTTGTTTGGAGGGCCCAGGCTGGATTCGAACCCGCCAGCTCAGGTGTACATGGCTGGCGGCTTAGTCCGCTGAGCCACAGGAACCAAGCCTGTTTCAGTTTCTTTATAAGTTGAATAAGGATGGTAGTAGCTCCCGTGCTCAGCCACATTACAACGCAACCAGGAAATAACACAGGCACGTGAAGGTGGCCCACTTTGGAAATGTGAATGTGACCATGGTGACTCTGAGCACCTTGCATCTGAGGTGCACAGAGGCAGGCAGAGCCTTGAAACACTTTACTTGGGCCTCCAAAATAACAAGGAAACCTCTCATTTGCCCTGTCAGTTACCCCAGCTGCTGCATTCTGCACACACTCTCTAAGAAGTACCACCAAAATGTTAAAAGGAAGAAGCAATTAAGTGGTAAACACAAACTTAACTAAGTACAAGATAGAATCCTTGCGTTTCTATTCTATGTATTATTTTCTCTTCCACTATAAAAGTTTCATTGGCTATATATTTTGTTGCTGAGACAATGTAAACATATATTTAATTCATAGTTTTTAGGTAACTCTTCTGCAAATTTAATTATAATTTAATCAGAGTTTCATGTTTATTGACTAAGCATAGTGCTACATTTTGCTACTACAGTTAACAGTTGTAATAGAATCAGTAAGTTTGGAACTTCACACAATACATATTTTCCAAATACACTAAGCTTGTTAAAATGCTATATTGATTGTGCCCTAAAGCAACTTTTAATTTTGTCTGAACATTTTCCATTTCATTATTTGAACTGATAAAACAAAAACCATGAACTCTGCTTTTAGTAATAACACTGTACGCTCTTTTTCTTTCTTTTTGCAATACTGACAGGGAAAAATAGAAAATTTTAGTCAAGAGAATAACATGACACAAGTCACATTTAAAAAGCAAATTATTCCCAGCTACTCGGGAGGCTGAGGCAAGAGAATCGCCTAAGCCCAGGAGTTGGAGGTTGCTATGAGCTGTGTGACGCCACGGCACTCTACTGAGGGCAAGAGTGAGACTCTATCTCTACAAAAAAAAAAGCAAATTATTTTTATAATAACTTTATGCTTAATACCTACAATGTAAATATCTAAATATCCCCTCCCCAGTTTAGCAACTCACTCCTCTAATACAATGTTAGTGTTCAAATAAAAACCTAAATGTATTTTACTCCAGTAAGGCAGCAATTTAACAGAAACATGGTCTCTCACATCAAAGTAACTGACGACAGAGCAAAGAAAAAAACTGTGGCAGAAAGTTATACACCATAAATGCCTTCTGGCCTTTCCAGTGAATTATTTTCCAAAAAAGCAATTTAAGTAAATACCCTAGATGCTATGGCATACAAATATTTGCTTGTGCTCTATGCCAACCAAGAGACTACAATTTTCTACCAAATCAAATACTATAAAATAGCTAAAAAAAAAGATTTAATGTGTCATATAAATTAAGAAATCCACCACCTCCACTAGCACAACCATACAACTAATCTAGGGATCCAATTATTAAATCTAAAATTTTGATTAAATAAGGAGACCCAATGGGAAGTCCAAATAACAGTTATGCCATGATAACTCTGTCAGCCTAGGAACAGTTATTTGAACATCTACTAAAAAGCCTATAAAATTTAACAATTAGAGATGTTACATCACTGACTTTCAGAATTTATACATTAATTTATATCTTACATCCAAAAGTAATTTGAGTTAAAATTTAGGAAACTCAGAGAATGAATGCATGAATGGCAAACAGAAAAATCCTGGGTGTCAGAAGACCTGAGTTCCATTCTTGATTTGACCTTGGGCATATCACTTAAGCTTTCCAAGCTTTATCTTTCTCACTGGGGAAAGGTCGAGGGGATAATCATATCTTCTTAGCAAAGACTAGAAGACTCAGCATACTCAAGCTCTGTCCATCTCTCTGCCCTCCCAACACTGGCCTAGACACAAGGTCATGCCCATCTTAGGGCTTTTTTGGCTAAGTGGTTTCTTCTGTCTGGTATCATGATTGGTTCCTTCCTATTCTTCAGGTCTCAACTCAAACAGCACCTCCTCAGACAAGCCTTTCCTGAGTACCTCTTCTACATTCTCACAGGGTCTCGCTCTGTTGCTCAGGATGGAGTGCAGTGGCACGATCATAGATCACTGCAATCTTGATTCCTGGGCTCAAGTAACCCTCCTGCCTCAGTCTGCCAAGTAGCTCAGACTACGGGCATAAGCCACTATGCCCAGCTAAATTTTTCTATTTGGATAGACAGTGTCTCACTATGTTGCCACAGGTGGTCTCAAACTCCCAGCCTCAAGCGATAATTCTCCCTCCTTAGCTTCCCAAAGTGCTAGGATTATAGGAATGGGCTACTACACCCTACCCTCGTCTATATTCTTTATAGACTTACAGAACTTGAGAAATCTGCTATCCTCTCACTACAGTATTTATTTCTGTGATTGTTGTTTGCTCCACTAGCATGAACTCCAGGAGCAAGAACCTTGTCTGTCTTGTTACTACCTGATCGCACAGGCTAAGAACAGTCCTTGGCACATAGTGACACTCAGTAAGTATTCATTGCATAAAGGAATATGCAGTACAACAAAATTTAAAGAACAAAAATCAAGCAACACCTGATATAAGATTTTTATGGTAGCTGAATGCTGAATATAGTCTTGGAACTTTACACTCAAAAGAAGCCTGCCTATGCAGTCATCACATGTCCAGACCTAAGTGGGAATTATTTTCTCAGCAGTTCCGAACAAAAGTCACATGTTTCTGCATAAAGTAGGGGAGTTTACTGCCTACAGCAATAAACAACACTTAGGCCATGAAGAATCTGCCTGTGTAGGTTAATTGCTGAAACACTAAGTGCCCAACAGTAGGTAAGGCACCTAGCCGGGTATGGTGAGGTCTCTCGCCCAGATAATCCAGACACAACTCTCCTTCAGGGAAGACAAATTCAGTAAGGTAGGACAGCTTGAAAAGTACAATACTCTCTCTAGCCAGAGATAGATTGTCACAGAGACATTCAAGGCAGGCTGTATGTGCCTAATGTAAGCTGATTCCTCATCTACAAGAACGCCTGTCAGGCTCTAAATCCACTGTCATGCACTCCTTTAATTTTCTCCTCCTCGGAGAAAAGTCAACCAATTCTTTCAACCACTTCTCAACTCAAATACCAGTTGCTTCATGAGGCCTTTCCTGATCCTTTCTTCCTTAGTCCCTGGGGCCTGTGGATCACATATACAGACATGCAGCCCAGACTATGAAGTCCTTTGCTTACCTGGAGACAGAACTTTGGCATCCATCTGGACATAGGTCCCCTGAGGCTGGACTGTCCCCAACTCAGCAAAGTGCCCTCCACACAGCACATGCTTAGAACTTGGGTGCTCAACAAATGAAGGAAGGAGGATCGAAAAGGCACAATTCCCTGACCCCTCATTACCCTCCCCATGCTTCCTCTGGGTGCTCTCTAAACCGTCCACATCTCTGCAAACTCAGCACCTAGAACTAGACACAAGAACTCAAAAGTGGCATACTGCAGATGAAGTTAATCCCAGATATTATGCCCTCATAAAGTGGCAAGAGAACAGATTTCAGAGAGAAATTAGATGTCATCCACCTTAGCATACAGAAGTATGCAAATGTAATGTTTACCTATTCACAATTGCTTTTGCTGGGGACTTTAAATTTCTTTATAAAGAAAGCATTTTTATTAAAATAAAATATTAAAAAGAAGTCTTGCCACTTCAAAACTATTTTTTCCCTGAAAGGAAATCGGGTTGAAACACTTAGATTCAGCAAATTCTTACTTGAAATATTGCCATAATGTATTGATTTTTACCAGACTCAATTGACTGAAAAGTTGTTTGTATAGCAATATTGACCAAACCAATATACTAGAACAATTTTGTTACCCATAGTAATCAAGTGCATTTCTGAAGTATAATTATACTGTCATAAAAAATAAAGTTAAGATACCCTTCTCCAAGCAATAAAATAATGGCTATAAAACAGAAAGAAGAAAAGGCTAAATAAATGAGATTTTTTTAAATGAAATTTAATGTCTTTCAAAAACACCACAGACTCTTCTTCCTTCCCTTAAGCCAAGGTTAGCAGAAAATGATCAATACTTCAATCTCAATAAACTATTTCAATAATGGTTAATTCAGGTGGAAACAGAGTCTGAAAATCTCTGCTCAGCGACCTGTGACATCCTGTCATGTTGGCTGGATGCCAACAATCCATCACTGCCATAATGGATATGAGTTTGTGTGAGGTCACAGGAGCAAAGAGGGGTGGGAAAGCAAAGAGGGAAAGGTGTATAGAATCATGAACTCTGGTTCATTCCGTAGTTTCTAATCAATACAATACACATTATTATATAAAACAAACCTATAATAGTAAATGCTGAGAGAGGGAAACATACATAATTAATTTTATTTGACAAATATTCATTGATTTTCTGAGAATATTAATATCCTTGCTTGTCACATGATACTATAACACAATACAGCTATATTAAAGTATTTAATTTTACATTAGGATGATGTCTTATTTGCTTGTTTAAAATATGATCTTGGTTGCAAGGAAAAGGCTCTTCATTTGATTAGAAGTTTAAGTCAAAATAAATCAAACAGTCACCCTTGCATTCAGGTCAATATCAAAACCCTTTATAAAGTACTCTTAAAGATGCATGTTAGGGAAAAAATATAAATAAAGGAGTGGGGTCACTGACACAGTCATCAGTGAAGTGGGGGCCAGACCAACTGCTCTCAGCGTGGATTGGACACCTTCAGTTTGGCTGGTCAAAGAAGTAGTCACAGCTTTCTGGGTATTACATGGTCCCAGTATTTTCACTATCCAAGGCTCTTTTTATGTTTCCTTCTCAGGAAACTCACATTTTAAAATATTTTGTTTACATGAAAATAATATTTAACTAGACAATTCATGTATTTTCTTATTTTATATAAATGATCATCAAAGCTTCTAATGGTCTTTAAATAAATTGCATAACTATATTGAGTCAGTCCAAATCCAGGCCTCAAACACAAATTTAATGTTTTAGTTGGTCTCTATAGCCATATCACAAGTACAGAATACAATTTAATAGCTCACAAGTTCTTAATTATTATCTCCCGGGAACATCCCCTGCCACTGCCCAACAAATATTTCTTAAAATAGATAAGACAAGAAAAGAAAACTACAGACCAATATCACTAATGAATATTGATGCAAAAATATTCAATAAGATCCTAACAAACAGGATCCAGCAACACATCAAACAAATTATACACCACGACCAAGTGGGCTTTATCCCAGGATCCCAAAGCT
>CAUYON010007744.1:0-38424 GCA_963573935.1 Arctocebus calabarensis | reverse complement strand
TAGCTATTGACAAAAAAAAATGGACAGAATAAAAATAGAAGTGACATTAGGATATAATATCACAGAAGTATAAAAAAAAAAAAAGATACCACTGCTAAAATCTAAAGACCCTGACGTTGTAGCACTATTGTGAGAAAGTATTGAAAGAGAGATCACAAGAGCATATCCAGCTTTCTGAGAGCTGATGAAGGTATATACTGTGGTTGAAATGTTCATGGTGATATAGCATTTTCCAAGATATGAAAAATTCAATAGTAAATGCAGGTGAGAACAGGAGGATGGGGGGATTAAAGTAAAATGGTCAGTGATGAAGTAGACCTGTTGGGAGATACTTGAAAATTGAGTTCATACTACATAACTGTTCATCTTTTAACCTTCTTTCTAAAAACAGTGTGTTAACAAATCCAATCCAAATATTCTTCTACATAAAGAGAAGCCTGGGTGGTGCCTGTGACTCAAAGGAGTAGGGCACCGGCCCCATATGCCAGAGGTGGTGAGTTCAAACCCAGCCCCAGCCAAAAAGTGCAAAAAAAAGAAGAAGAAGCCACAGAAAGAAAACAAATAGTTAACTTTTCACTGGCATGCTTATTCAGTTTTTTTTCTTAGTTGTTTATATTGAATGGTGAGATGTTGTTGCCTTCCATTGATAGAGGATAAAAAAGAAAAAAATAAATAAAAAGAGTGGAAGACAACAATACCTGTTATCTCCCACTGTATTTTTGAATGAATCTGATCCAACTTCCAGTTTCAAGCTGCTTAAATCCATCTCACTGACAAGTCCAAATCTAGTGCTCACATATTTGGGACAATTCAAGTCAGCAGGGTCTGTTGCTCCCGAACCTAGGCTTTATTGTGTACTGGGTAAACAGCCACTTGTAATTTAGTGAGTAAATGCGGGTTTTTTGGGATACACATACCAGCCCCACTGAAAACTAATCAATTTCCCTGCCTGGCAGTGGCATTCATGAGGCTCCCACGGAGCACTGTCCCATGCCTGAGGGTCATTACTCTTCCAAGGGAACACTGATAGTTATGACGAATGGTAGTACCTGGAAAGAGTGTTTGGATGTTTAAACAGATTACATTTTCTTTTTAGAGCAGTAGACATTAGATCACAGCTTAGACTGTCTACCCATGTGAACAGTGAGGACAGAATCAGCACAACTCATGTGCGAACTAGTGATGTTCAGATGTCTCAACCATTGTTTCTATCGGGGAACTACTGTGCATGCTGTCACAATATTATATGTGCTGCAAAAAGCAATGGATGATAGCCATATATAGCCGCTGAAATGCTGGGATGTCGACAGGTGTGAGATTCTGTCCATCACTATTATCTACAACAAGATTCATTACCTGCCAGCCAGTAAACATCCCATTTACACCATCTGCAATGAATTAAAAAGTGACGAAAAGAATCAAGATCAGTTTGAGTTGTAACGTGATTGTCAAGTTCATTTTCATTTCTGAAAGCCCTTTAGTTCTTTGAGAGACTTTAGGGGAAAAAATATATGATGAATAAACCCAGGAATAGCCTTGCAGTGGCAGATCTGATAATTGTCAGGTTTTTAACCAGGAATTTACAAATACAATTAGCTTCTTAAAGGGTAAGAAAAGACTGTACCTTTGTCAATTCCCCTCTTCCCTCTCTCTAGTTGTCTTGTGTCCTAGAATTGGGTATCAGTGTTTGATATTCCTAAATTGATGCTGACTGCAGTGAGAAATATTTCATAAAAATGTATATTTCAACATAAACTCTGATTCAAGGCTGACACTGTATCCAGAGAAGAAGTGATGATTAGTTTCTAATTTACACGTGCAGTGATTTCTTTGGCAAGTGTGAATTCCATGTCCAATGGTAAGGTTTTTTGTGAGCTGTTCCTCCTTAAAGTAGTTATTGGGATATTAAAAAGATACATAGGTCTGATGACACTTAAGGCTATTTAATTTATGTATAAGCAAAGTAGCTGTCTATCCAGGTTACACATGTGGGTCATCCCATGGTAGAAACTGTAGCGCAAGAGCTCAAATGAAAGTCTTGTGTATCAAACTGATGAGAAAGTGCAGAAGAATTTGATATTTATTCATACACATCACCTTTGATTAGCAGAATCTTTTTTTTTATCTTTCTTTTTCTTCATCAGATATTCCACCAAAGAGGAAATAACATTCATTCGTAAATAGAGTTCTTGGTGTTGCCCAGGTACTGCTCTGAGCAGAGAGACCAATTCTGAAATGAGGATATTGAAGATAAGCCCTTCTGAAAATAGCCCTGGCTATGCAGTAGGATTTCACTCCCAGAAATGCATCTCTTCCTCCCACAAATTGCCCTTGTGGTAGTAACATAGGAAAGAGATTACATATTACCTCATCTCCTTACAGAGAAAAGGACAAGTGCTATGGGAAAGCTTTGTTTCTTTTAATCATTTCAAGCATCCCTTGCCTTCAATATTTCACTGAAGTGGTCCTTGGTTGGCTTTAGAAAAACACTCTAGTGAAAGAGGAAGAAACAGAGTAATGAAAATGATGACCTCATCTGGAAAGGCTTTCTAACCAAAATGGATAAAGGGATAAGCTATGACCACCATCCTCAAACATGTAAGGCTAACAATGATAGAAAGATAGTATGAAGTTATAAATACCTCTTCAATATTTTGCTTGGTAACTGATGTATATGATGCTATAATTTGGCCGGAGACATCTCTTTTCCTTTTTTTTTCTTTGCAGTTCTTGGCCAGGGCTTGGTTTGAACCTGCCACCTCCAGCACACAGGGTCAGCGCCCCACTCCTTTGAGCCACTGGCCCCACCCAGGAGACATTTCTTTATCAAAGTTCATCTCTATGGTTTTAGGGGAAAAGACACAAACCTCTATGGAGGAGAATTTTAGGACTCCTACTTTAAATATGGTCGAATAAGGAAGATAAACATCACATTGAGAGAATAAGGAAGTTATTTTGCAGAACATAGCAAGGGAGTGAATGGGTTTCATTCTTCCTTCCTCTTCTCATCTACAGAATCCTGGACTGTGAGCACTTAATTCCACTAGGACAATGTCCATTGCTTATGGGAGTCGCAAAACAAAAAGGTAGACTTAGCTTCTCTAAAAGTAAAATATGATTGTATTTGAGTCATTTCAGTCCTGAAGAGCACATTTTCAAACCACAATAGAAGGAGTTTACCAAAGAAGTTATTCTGTGAATTTATGATGCTCATTTTAACTAATATAAATGGGATTTTCTAATAATTAGATTGAGTTAGGAAAGCTGTAGTCCATTTCTACAGTATAAAGAAAAGAATCTCACTATCCTCTAGTAGATGTACATATGATCAAGCACAAAATGTGAATTTTTTACTGATTTAGTAAGGACCTAAGTAAAACTTTAAGGATGGTTGAGAAGAAGCTAAGTGTTTGGAAACATAGAAATTAAATTATACTTTTATTTGTTATATTTTTTCCACAAAATAACTTAATGTACATGACAGAAATTGATGTAAAATGTATTATGCTCATAAAATTTTGATTAAGACAAACATCTTATGTGCTACCTCATATATGTATATAAACTACAAAATGGCACTCTCTTTAAATCCTTCAAATGTTACTAATATCAAATTGCTGTAGCACTCTTAGGGTAGAGTCTTGAATTGTATTATTTCTCTAGTCTAATTCTTCAATAAAACATAAGGTATCTCAGTTGCTTTCCTGGCAAAACATCATATAACTGTTCTAGCAAATAAACATAGGTTTGGAAAGAAAAAGATAAATTTGTGAAGCTACATTGAAGATACTTCTTAGAGTGACCCAAAATAGTGTGGTCAAAAACAATAATTCTGAGAACAAAAAATGTAACAGAAAGGGCTCAGCACCCACAGCACAGTGATTACAGCACCAGCCACATACACCGAGGGTGGTAGGTTCGAATACGGCCCAGGCCAGCTAAAGAACAATGACAACTGCAACAAAAAATAGCCAGGTGTTCTGGCGGGCACCTGTAGTCTCAGCTACATGGGAGGCTGAGGCAAGAGACTCTCTTGAGCTCAGGAGTTTGAGGTTGCTGTGAGCTGTGACGCCACGGCATTCTACTAAGGGAGACATAGTGAGATTCTATCTAAAAAAAAAAAAAAAGTAACAGAAAGTAATAGACAAAGTCTTCCCATGTCTCACAATATCTAAGCTTCTTCCACCTTGGTTTTGAATGAGCAAATACAAAGAGATTATGTCTGATACCTGGCCTTTGTGTCCAGCCTCCCTTAATCTTATAACAGAAAAGATTTGTGTATTATTTTTTCCCCACTGAAAAACGTGGATCGAATGCTTGGCATAGTAGCCAGTGGCCACATCTGTAGGAAAGATTTTTTTTTTGTGGGAACTCCTAAAGCTCAAAACCATGGAGTGAACCATAATTATATTGTTTATAAATCCATGTCGGAGAAAAACTTTTTTACTTTAAACATTTCCCTATTAATTTGGGGCTATTTGGAAACAGGCCAGAGGAACATTTTACTGAATCTCTGTAACTTTTTATGTAATTTTAATGGTTTTAAAGTACAATGGATTAGTGAATGACTAAGGAAAGTAAAAATCTAAGAGGAGTCAAGTAAAAAGTTAAAAAAAAAAAGTCACTGTCCTTAATTGCATGCTCTTTTGAACTAGATTTCATAAGACTTGCTATCTTCTCCCTTTATGACCATTGCCAGAGAGCTCCAACTGAAGATAAAATAATAAAGAAAGATAGTTAAGCCATGTGATAGTGGATAGATACCTGGATATCTAGAATGGCCATGTTTTTAGCTGAAGGTAAGTTTCCATTTATTTATAGAATGAAAAGTGTTCTTAATAAAAGTTCTGTAAACTTTATTTCCTTGAGGAACATACCAAAAAGTTTATAGAAACATGTGTGGCACAATCAGGGTGCTTCTACTTAAATCTTTGCATCTACTCATATCGTTTCTGACTTCAAAAGTAACATGAGGAGAGTATTTTATATTGAGTATAATATAATAAGTGGCAGCTTTACCTAGGATAATTTGTAAGACTAGAAACTGAAATATTATCCTTGGTTTCTATTACAAAAGCGTTTTGCCCTGAATAGCCCACTTTTGATCTACACTCTTCTTCACCATGTTGCTTACATATACCCCTATCATCAACTTCCATCTGTCAAATGTCATCTATTCTTAAAGGCCCACCCCAAATGTTACCACCTTTATGCAAACCTTATTCTTGCTTTCTTCTTTTCCCATGAAAAGAAAGTCATTGGTTTCCTCTATAGACCATAGACCAGCCCCCTCCCCCAACAGATTTTTAGGTACTTCTTTTAAGAAGCTTAGCGCTTAATTCTTCTGCTAGGTGTAAATTCTTTAAGCAAAGAAAGAACTTTGATACTCTACTTAGGACACAACAAGTACACAATTTTTTTTTCAGAATTTTCTGTACTAGTTACAGAATGGTAGATTGATAAATTAAAGCATCACTGTATTCAAAATGAGAAAGACAATCAGAGTAATTTTGAATCCTCGTGATTCTACCAATCCTCTTCTTCAGATGCTTAGGCTTCTTCTTTAAAGAAAAACTTAACATGTGCTCTGTATTTTTAAATGATAACTCACAAAGTATGGTTTAATAAGCATAGAAAAAAATCTACAAACTGAAAGAAAATAAAGAGATCAAGAATGGGACTAGAAAATAAGAAATAATAATTTTCTTCCTGAAGTATGAATGAAAGTCTTTAAAGACAAACAAATAACAAAGCATTGCTCAGAAAGCTAAAACAACACATTTACTATTTTCAGTGCTGCTTCTATAAGTGAAAAGGAAATGTTAAAGAGTGGCAATCTTGTCTGGCATCATGCTCTCTCAAAGCTATAGACAAATCGGTAAATCAACTTGCAATTTCAATTTCAACCTATCCCCAGTGAACGTGGATAGTTTGATTAATGAACAATCTGTACACAACTTATCAAACCATTGAAAAAGTGATGTAAATACAAGTGTCCTCTGAACCAAAGTGCACCGAAGATATATTGCATAAGAAAATATCAGATTGAAAGTGTTAAGGGAAGAAAAAGGAATCGAAGAAGTTATAGTTATATAAAAGTATAGTTATGTAGAAGTGTCCATCACACCTGACTTGAAAATGAACAGAAGCCACTGCAATTCTACTCTTACCTGGTGCTTAGTGTCAATACAAATGCTTATTAGCTTTTCCTTTCTCCTCCTCTCACCCATACACGAAACAATCCACAGTATAACTTCTTGCTATTCTGATACCATGACCACAAGGCCAAAATCTGAGTGCAGCAGAGACTAGCACATGCACATACATCCCTTCCAGTGAATCACGTGGTCTTTGATGAGGACTGATCTGATTGGAACTTTAAACTTGCTAAACCTTTAAGCCATGTTATTCACTGGCTTCATCTAAATGCATAAATGCTATCTGAGAAAAAAGAAGATATCCAAACACACTAACAAGAAAGATTGCTTGGTTTTAAATGGTGTCAAGATGGCACATCCATCGCTACTATGTCTGTGGCCTGAAAATTAAAAACAATATTAAGTTAATTTAAAAAATGAAAAGATGCCCTTTAAATTATGGTGCAATAAGGTTTAAACTATTTTCCATTCAGTAATACTTTTTCTGTTCTGTCATCATAAGCCTTCCATGTAGTCTTCTTGTAAACTTGACATATAGTAGACACTTAATAAATACTTCTTTAAAAAAGAATTATGGAATTAAATAAAAATTCTAAGCTGTTATATGACATTAGGGCAAAGGGGGCCTTCCCCAAGATCTGTGTGTCTGTAATTTACACACACACCCGCACTGACATGCACACCCCCTAATCATTTGAATGCCCTGCATTGACCAGGCATCGCATGTGCTAACCTTTGATTTTCTTTTCAGCTACTGTCCCTAGAACTCTTTCTTCAGATACCAGCATTAGGATCCTGTTTAAAGTCTTTTCTTCTTTTACCCTTCACTTCCATTCAATCAGTCACTAAACTCTTCCACTTCTCCCCAACATCTCTTCATTTCTACTACATCTACATCTCCTCTTTCTCCTCTTTATTTTCAGGGGCTCACAGTAAGCCTGTGGTCCTTACTTCCTTTATAAACCAAAGGAAATGGGTGATTCTTCTTTCCACTTCTCATTTCTTGGTCTGAGATTTATACTGCTTCTTTTCTTCCTACAAATTCAAATCCAAATTCCTCATCTGGCTGTAAAGCCACTCTCCTACCAATTATCTTTCTTGGCCTCCTCTTCTTCTCCAACTCTGAGGTTCCCATCACCTTGTGTTTTTTTTGGGAGTGGAATAAGCAAGGGACTTTGGTTTAGTATTGGCAGTCGTATTGAGCCAAAGGAGTTGGTTCTTCATGCTTCTCCATTCCCTACAGTCACCCCAATCTTAGTGTTCTGCTATCTCCATAGAAGCCAAGTCAGTCAGCCAGCCCTTTCCCCTTTCCATGCCTTAGTTTATGTTATTTCTCCACTCTAGGATAATATTCTTCAATCTCACTTTGGAAAATGTATATCCATCATACCCTTCCAAATTCTTTTTATCCTATTTATTATGCTAAAGTCTGAGTATTCACTTGTGTGTTGATCTATAAGTGTTAAGCACTGTCTAGGTCTTATTTTTCCCTCATTCTCAGCAAGAGTTATAATTATTTTCAGGGAATAGATTGCATCTCCCTAAGTATGGTACAGAATTCTCCACATAGAACTGCCTCATTACTGAAGAAGTTTGGTGACTGCTTCCTGATGCAAATGATCACTAGATATCAATGAGACCTTTAGATTCTCGACTCATTGTTTTGGAAACACAGTTGTATGTTGCAAAAGGAAGGGCTCACTATACATCCATAACCAAGACCAAGAGCTAGAGAATGAGAAACAGGTGCAGCTCACAGGACTTATACTAGTATTTGACTGGAAGGCATTGAATGTGTTCTACCATAGGAAGAAAGTCAAAGGATCTGTGTTGCCTGGACAAGCAATAGTTTTCAGAGGCGTGTGCCAGGTTCACCATTCAGTAAAGGAAGTTTATCAAATGTTGTTATGATATTCAAATAGTTCATCCCTAACTGAGCACATTCGATGAGCATAGCCACTCAGGCTACTTTCTGAAGATGTAAGTGGACAACAAAGCACAAGTGTGATTCAATCAGCTACCAGAGATTGAGTGGCTCCAAAACCATCTATGCCCACCTGTTTCCACCATGCAAAATGTACCAATTTATTCTACTTATGCCAGCCCAATGTTTGAAAATTATCAATGAATCAGTAACAGAGAGGGCCATCAAGATTTTTCTTGTACTTACTGGATCTTAAAAATTCTTCGTTAGGAGATTTTAGCCAACCCTCTCAAGGTTCCATAGGGATAGCGATCATGTAAAAAAATCTGGCTCTATTTTAGTCCATCTAATAAAATCTGGTGGGAGCACATGGGTTGCTTCAGGGGAAATAGTTTCAGGGTTAAAGAAGACCCAGAATTAAATTTTATATCTTTCTCCAAAAGGACTGTGTCTCTGAAAGTATACGGAAAGGCTTTTTTTGGCCATGAATTAAAGAACTATTTTATGAAGTGGTCCAGATCTAAGTTTTGAAAAGGCCATTACTTTAACTAGAGGCTTGTATTACGTACTCTTAAGTAATTGTGAAGACACCCCTCCCCCCACCATGAGGAGAACCAGACACTTGATAAGTCCTTGGTTCCCTACTATGAGTTATTAATGATATTAAAACACTTGAATAGCATTATTACCAATCTCAACCTCATTGCAAGGTAGATACTGTCACTTCCAATTTACAAATAGAAAAATCAACATTTAAAGTGACCAGAAGCTCACGCAATGGTGTACAATAAGTCAATAACTTTGGTAAAAATCCTGGTCTCCCTGGTACCAAAACTAGTACTCTTGATTCCACCTACTGTTGCTTTTGAATAGATGACATAATACATATCAAAGTGTTTTGCAGACAATAATGTAGAGTGCAGATGGCACTTTATGTGGGAGACAATGTCCTGGGAAGGACGATTTCCAGATCTCCCTGAAGAAAGAGTAAATGGCTTTTATCCTGAACAGTCCAAAGGTACTAGAAGCTCAGTTAGTCACACGCAAAAGTCCATAATTTGTTTTTCTGTGGCATTTAGAGACATCCAGAACCAACAGAGTTCATGCTGCTTTTTGATTAGCACAGCCCAGAGTGTAAGTATGCAAAGCAGGTTTTCCCCCTTTCCCCATACAGTGATGTTCACAGATAATGCCATCCCAAGGAGAAAAAGAGGTGTGATAGAATTCCTATATTTAATATATGCATCAACATCAACTTCATAAGCCATTTAACTTAGGTTTCCTGACAGGGTTTCTTCATGATAACCACCTGAAATAGGTAGCCATTCTTCCAAATTTATTATTGGAGTTAAAATAAGTTCCTAGAGATACTTCTCCCATGTTTCAGCATTAAGTCAACACAAACTGAATGAGTGCATCACAGTTAGGGTTTTTCTCATAGCTAGGAGATACCCACTCATTTGGAAACCTCATTTTTAAGAGAAGTACAGGTCATTTTGATGGCTTTAGGTAAGGTGTACTCTTCAAATCATTGTTTCTATTGATTTGTTTCAATAATTTCAAAAATGACTCTAACTGGCAATGGTTGGCATTTTGCAAGAAGGTAAAAAAAACTGATTGAAATATACTCTTGTTTTTAAAATTCTTTGACAGAATGAAACTTAAATGACCACTGTTTGAAATTTATCTCTATGACCAAATCCATGAAGCCTAACTACAGCTGGCCTTTCCTTAACGGTAGGACTACAGAGATGAAGGTGTTGTTCTGCCCTGAAGGCAGAGCCTGACCCTGTTGTTCACAGACTCAGACATGTAGTAGGTGCTCAGTGAATATACAAATGAGGATATACAGTGGGGTCCTGGAACCCATTCCTCAAGACTACCAAGGGAAGCCTTTATATTTTTCTGGGTATCATACATGTACCCAGATTATATGGTTTCAGAAAATTGTTACCAGTTTTGATTTGTGGTTTCAGTATAGATCTTTCCAAATTTTATTTAACCCCCTTTGTTGCAATGTAGTACTCCCAGGAACAAATACTGGCTGTGAAAGTGCAGGAACTGTGCAGCAAGTTATCTGTCTGTTGAAGAAAGCTATTAGGCTCGGCGCCTGTGACTCAACAGGCTAAGGAGCCAGCCACGTACACCTGAGCTGGTGGGTTCGAATCCAGCCCAGACCCGCCAAACAACAATGATGGCTGCAACCAAAAAAATGGCCGGGCACTGTGGTGAGTGCCTGTAGTCCCAGCTACTTGGGAGGCAGAGGCAGGAGACTCGCTTGAGCCTGGGAGTAGGAGGTGGCTGTGAGCTTTGATGCCACAGCACTCTACCCAGGGGGACAGCTTGAGGCTCTATCTCAAAAAAAAAAAAAAAGAAGAAGAAGAAAGCTATTAAAGAATCTGTATTTACATCTTTTAGATAGAAAATTGGCCATATTTTTCTGAGTGGGTCTGTGATCCACCTGAACTTTGCCTGGTTACCTCACTGCCAGAGGAGGAAAAACCAAGTAGGTAGAACATGTGTATCTTTTGTGTACCAGTCTGCTAGACTTCAGATGAGATTACTGTTGACAGGGAAAAACAAATTTCCTTTTCATTCCACAAGGTAACTTAGCTGCTTTCAGATGCAAAAGCCTTTCCATCCCCCTACCTCCATTCTCTCTTCCCCCCCATCCCCCCCCCTTTAATTCCTGTCTGGAATGGATTCCTCCCAAATGAGGATAATCCTGCCTTAGCTGTTTACTCACTTGGTTACCTTCCTGGGCTCTGCACAGTCCACAACAGGCTTTGCCATTTTTTATTTATTTCTGCCAGAATGCACTTAGGAGTTTTTATTATAGTTATGGTTGAGGTGGCACTTTAGCTCTAAGCTCTTATATTTATGATTTATAACTTTCTTTCTAAATTGCATGTTGAACTAGAATTTCTCAAGCACATTTTCTATTTAGACACAAATGTTTCATAAAGTTTGAAGAAAATATTGGGCATGGCAGCCCGATATCCAAGAATTCATTTAACTCACCTGCCTTTAGAGTTAGCTGACACAGCTCACTGCATCATGTATTGGATGTACCTGGGCACTCAATAATACGCCACAGACAAATACCTAACTTAGAGACTAATGATGAAAACAATAACTCTTTCCCTAAAGGTCCATGTGTACCTTTCAATAAAATGAATGTTAAATTATCAATGTTTTGTATTTCAGGAATAACTATAGACAGCCAAATGATGGCTAAATTATAGTATTCATTCTTTAAAGGTAATAGTCAGTATAGTACCATAAACTCTATGAGAGCTTTGCAGAGTGTGTGTTACATATATTAGTTCCTTGAATTTTCATAACCCTACAAAGTATGTTTATCACTCTGATAAAAAAGATTCAGAGAGGTTTAGTAATTTGCTGAAAGTCACCTTGGCTAATTAGTAGCATCAATAGGATGTGAGTCCCTGTCCACCCATCTCTGAAGCCTTTGCTTGTTCTGATAGATGTATCCACAAACTGAATATTCTAAATGAGTATGAGTATGAGTATTAATCCCAGGTTAATATTCCTTGTCCTGTGTTAAGGAACAGGTCCATATGTGCTATCACAGCCCACAGGTTGTTTTGTTTGTTGTTACATAAATGTTCTTTCCATCTTCAGAGGATGGCTTGTTTGTAACCAGGAGTGAAGGTTAAAGATCTGTAGGGGAAATGACAGGAATATGGTAATTGCTCAAGTAGGGCATCTTAATTTAAAAAGAACTGTGCTTTTCCAATAATGTTGACTATATATATAATAGTCTCTAGGCAGACATCTACATGTTGCATCTTAATCTTTATTTTCTTTCCCAGGAAATCTACAATACACACATTTAAATTAAACATGTATTATAGAAAACCATTTGAGGAATGTTGTAGATATGACAGAGAGTGGCACTAGAAACCTTAATTTTAAATTTCATGACTTTTGTGCAATTAGAAGCTCAACCTTAACATTGCATTAACTTAGCTTTTTTGCATTTAATTATAGATATTGGGTTAAAGCTATGGAAGTTAATATTTTAAGCTTCCATTAATGATTGTAATCGATTTTTTTGTATTTGTATTATTTTTTGCTAAAATGATCAAAAGGGCATTTAACCTGGACAGGAAATAAATCTGGGATTCTGGAGATTAATATTAAATCTGCTAAATGTATTGTCCTACCAGTCTCTGGAAGCCTAGGTAATCTGATGCTATATGCATGAGTTTACAGGTGACAAGAATCCCTGGAAAATGTCCTAGGGTTCAGTATTTCTCTTTGAATTGTCATAGCAGCACCATTTTTTTAGCTTCTCAGTGGGATGGATTTTAAGCAAATGGAGGGTGGGGATAGAAAGATAAAAGGAATTGACATTAAAACTAAAGGAATGGCTTAATTTGTAAATTTAACCCTGTATCATGATTCTTCATTAGGGATATTTGCTATACTGATTCAATACCAAGCACAGGGGGCAAATGGGACAGAAAGGGCACTAACTATATTGAAGATGACACTAGAAATTTGGAGGGCTCTTAATAATCAGGTACTTAAACTCACCTAGAGAAGTGATTAGTGTTTAGAAGTGGAGACATGGCTACAAGAACACAGATAAAATGAAATAGAGCAAAATGTCCGGTTTGCCCGAGTTCTTTTAAACTTCGACAGCCTGCATAGGGGATGTGGAAAGACTGTTCATGCTGCTTACACAGCCCCCCAAGAGGTCCAGTCTGCTGATCCCAGGACATTTGACTGTAGTGCTGCAGCTGTCGTCTGACCCGGCTTTGTTTCATATCTCTATCACTGACAAAGTAGATATTCTCCAATAAATTCCTTGCCCTCCTGATTTTTCCATTCTCCTACTTATGGATAAAATGCCTCCCTCCCAGGTAATACTAATATTTATAATGTATTCATTAAAAACATAGATTCAAAGCAGTTTACAACTAAGAGAAGATGTGAATTTATAGCACAAGAGAAAAACATGGCAGGATCTTATTTGGGGCTAGAGATACAAAGATGAATGAATCATTGTCCTTGAGCAGCTCATAGTCTGTTGAGGGCTGCGGGGAACTGGCAGAGTGGGGACAGTCAGGGTAAGAGGTAAAGCAGAATGTGACATGAATGGCATTAGCGTGGTATAGAGGAAGGAATAATGGTGAGATATTTGAGTAGCAATAACCATGCAATGGAAAGTAAACATGGGTAACGATGTGATGTAATAATGTGAGGTAGCGGAAGTAACACTGGAACCGGCATTTGTTCTGGGCTTGCAGTTCACCATTTGTGAACCTAAGTAGTTCTCCCTGTTCCTGTGTTTCTTTATCTCTAAAATGGGTTTAATACCTCATAGCTTGTGCCACAGAGTATACCAAGATCCAAATAAGATTCCATGCACGTGGAATCACTTTGAGAATTTTACAGTGCTATACAAATGTCTAACATTATTACTAATTTATCACCAAAAATGGTGGAGAATCAACCTGATTAAATAAATGGGTAGTTCAGACTCAGACTCACTTTACCAAAAATGTTAAATAATTATGGAAGAATTAAACTTCAGTGTTTCAATTGTATGAATGATGCCTGTGACTAAAATTTTGTTGTATGGGATTGATATGTTCTGTCCACGAGCTGGCAGAATAATTGTGACTTGCCAAAACTGTAATCTTCTGAAGGTAGGAGAAAGAAACTTAAAATTGGAAGGAGGCTGGACACTTATACGTTAAAAATGACAAGATGAAAAAGGAGGATTTTGCTTTTCCAAATGTCAAAATTTTAAATGTTAATAAAAACCAATAAACAGGATATTTACCATGGCTACAGCAACTAGCAAAGGTGAATCTGGACAAGGACAGGAAACCATTGAAGGCGCTGAGGGACACAGTCATGAGGATGTCGACCCCAAATGAGCTTTAATCTCATTGGCATACATTCAAGCCATGGAACAGCTTCTTTCACAAACTGAGCTCAACTGTGATCATTATTTATGAGATTTTTTTAATGCACATATTATTTTATAACTGTGCTTTTTTGCATAGCATAAGTTACTTTTGAATCAAAGTGAGAAAACTGTTCTTAGGTGATTTAACTCCAACAGTTTGAATAAGATGACAGAATGCTCAGACACAAACAGGACCTGTCTCTACACATCTTAGACAGAGAGCAGAATATTCAAACATGTGTATCTTGCACTTAATTTAAACTGCGTGGTTGGTTACCTATCTCTTTGGCAATTCAGTATAAAGTTTTATTACTGTGAAATAGAATAGGGTAGGGATTTATGTCACACAAAAATGAATTTCCATGGATGGGAACACACATGAAATAATTTAGGTAAGCAGTATGTCAAATGAAAATTTAAGATGTTAGAACTGGTGGTGCAAAGGGAGGAAGCAAAAAGGGAGGTTTGTGTAATAGATGATAAATATATCATACCAGGGAAAGAAAAAGGAGCACAGTTGCTATAGAAAGTTATTACTGATGTTGAAGAATTGCGAAAAACATCAAAGAATGAATTTTAAGGCCAAGAAATCAAAGCAACTGATTAGGTGAGGGGGGATTTCATTTGAATGTCAATGAAAAATATAACCCTTAAAATAAATGTGAACTCTTATACCCAGGAATGAATGAAAATTACAGGTCTGGAGTTTCTGGAGATGTAGCCATTAAGGACATTTTTTAAGCTTTTCTTTGGCAGAGGTTACCAAAGGGCCAACAGTAAGCAAAACTTCTCTTACCTCTGCAAAAGTCCTTCCTTCGCATTGATCCCATTTTGTTTCAAAGCAGTCCTGACTGTGAGAATGTTCTGTCTCAGAGCAGGTCTCATGGTTCTCTGCAGACTTTTAAAGGAACCCCGGTATGATAGAACAGTATGCGAATCTTTTTTCATTCTATAGTTCTCATCTCTTTTATATGATGGTGTGAAGAAATTCTGAGTAGCAGGTCCCCGACATTGAGTTAAAGGAAGTTCTATTTTTAATCTGCCTTCACTTCTCTAGTCATCAAACTTACGGCAGAAAAAATATCGAAAAGACTGTAAAAACACTATAGGATTTAGGGTTTAATTAGCTAATTGAGATAAGGGGCACAGGAGAAGGAAAGTTTAATATTTCTACATTGATGTTATTTACCAAGACAGGGAAAGCAGACAGAGGACAAGAGGTTTACCTTGAAAGGGCAAGTAACACTTGTGGTTTGGGACTTATATTGAAGGCACAAGAATATTTAGATTTTTCTTAAACGGTCCAGGAGACTCTAGGCAATAAATAGGAAGCTCCAGGAGACTCTAGGCAAGGAATAAAGATCTGGACTGGATATCAACAGTCAGGAACTATTTGTGAGGAAGTGGAAGGTGAAGCCCTAAGACTGGATAGGATGACTCAAGGAAAAGCTGTGAGGAAAAAACCCGAGAGCAGAGCGCTAGGAAATCCCAATACTTAAAAGAGTGGACAAGAAAGAGAAGCTGAGATCAGATGAGAAAGGACAGGAGAGACAGAGAATAGGAAATCAGGCCAGTATGGTTAAGGAAAGAGAGGGCAATTAAAAAAATAAAACTAAAAATGCCCACAGGATTTGGCTCAAAAGAAGTCAATACTGACACTGAGAGTTAAGGACCAGAAGAACAGTGATCTGTTTGAGACTCTAGTATCTTATAGCTACAATTTCATGTTTGGTAGTAATGGTACAGACCCTATGTAACTAAAAGCATATGTTTAGTCCTCAGGTTCTCATTTTTCTCAGTTTATTTCTTCACACGTCCCTCCCTTTGGTGTCATTTCAGTTTTTCAAAATACAGCCATGCATTACTTACTGAAGAGCCCACATTTGGAGAAGTGTGGTGGTAGGCGAGTTCTCCATTGCCTGAGCTCCATAGAATATCCTCATATACACCTATCTGGTATACCCTGTTGCTGCGAGGCTTAAACCTATACACTGTGTTACTGTACTGAAAATGTAGTCAGCTGTAATACAATGATAAATATTTGTATACTGAAATATAGGAAAGGGAAAGTAAAAATATAAGAGATGCAAAGTGGTATGTGTATCTGTAGAAGGCTCTTGCCTTGAATGAAGCCTGCAAAACTGGAAATTGCTCTGGGTGAGTCAGTGAGTTAGTATAACTGAATGTGCAGGATTGAATATTACTGTACACCACTGTAGGCTTTGTAAACACTATAATTTTAGGATATGCTAAGTTTATTTTAAAAAGTAATTTTCCTACAATGTTATGAAAGCTATGATGTCACTAGGCAATAGGAATTTTTCAGCTCTATTTTAGTCTGATGGGACCGCAGTTGTATATGTGGTCCATCATTGACCAAGATGTTATTATATAGCACATGACTGTATTTAATTTGCACTTTATTTTGAGAGCATGGTTATTAGGAAGGCAATACACAAAATATATTAAAAGGCTATGGTTGTCACAATACATTTCCACACCAAAAAATACTCATCATCCCTACCTTCTAGAATCCAAATAGACAAAAAACTAGGAGGATCTTTTAAAAATTGAAATGGCTTCTACTACCTTCTATAATTTCCAAACTAGCTATGTTCTATTTTGCATTTATTCAACTAGCAAGAGTTCTATGGAGAATGGCTGAAACACTGTACTATCCTCAAAGATCATATATGTAATTATAAGGTAGAAAAGCTTGGTGAAAGTGTCGTGAATAGTGTCTTGGAGGGAGAACCAATCTCATGGTTTAGGAGTATTCTTAGTTAAGGTAATACTAGCTTTCACAATATATAAGCCCAAATTTTAGAGGCTACACATAATAGAAATGTCTCTTTGCTCCTGTAAAGACTGTCCTCTGTACATAGCTTCCAAGGTCATCTGTAGAGTGACATCTAGCCAGAAGAACGGTGAAGAGAGAGAGCAATGATTGCCTTGGAACTCTTCATGGGCCAGGCTCAGAGCAGCATATGTCGCTTCTTCCAACATGCCCCTGGCCAGAATTTGGTCACAAGACCAGAGCTACCTGCAGAAAGGTTATGGAATGGAGTTCAGCTGTGTGCTCAAGAGGACAGGTGCAAAAGGTTTTTCAGTAAATAGCAAGTGACTGTCTAGGGGTCAGGGAGGACTCCTCAGGAGGGGTTTCAGTTTACAGACAATGAGGGTGTGTGTGGGGGGGCAAGATTGAAGGAAGAACCAAGTCCAGTTTCACCTACGTGTGTAGGGCCCACACCACAGGTACAGATGTGTTAACTTTCAGCATAGCCCCTTGCTGATATTGTTCTCTCATCTGAGAAAATTAGCCTATTTCAGAGAAAACAAAATCTGTAATGCAAAAAAATTACTTCACCGGATATTGAGTGTTAAAGCAGAGAGGGATCACAGACTCTCCTCCAAACTCCCTCATTTCAGAGGAGGGAGCCCTGGAGGTCGCCCTCTCTGCATCTCACACAGTGAGTCACTATCAGAACCAGAATAGAACCCAGGCCTCTCAGCTTCCCTTCCAGTGCCCTTTCTATGAAGAAAACACAAGTTTGAGTGTTTTTTACCATATTACACAGAAATAACCATGGCATTTTTAGAAATTATTTAATAATCTTATTCCATCTCATTTTATTTTTAATTAATTTACTTTATTTTACTGAAACAGGGTCTCACTCTGTTGTCCAGGCTAGAGTGATCAGAGCTCACTGCAACCTCTAACTCCCAGACTCCAGCGGTCTTCCTGCCTCAGCCTCCTGAGAAGCTGGGACTACAGTGCCTGGCTAATTCTTTATTTTTATAGAGACAAGGTTTCACTGCTGTCCATGCTGGTCCGTAACTCCTGGCCTTAAGCAATACTTCTGCCTCAGACTCCCAAATTTGGAACTATCATGAGATACAGCGCCTAGCCCTTATTTTGAATTCTACCTTTATATTAAAAGAAATCAATTAGGGCAGTGCCTGTGGCTCAAAGGAGTAGGGCACCGGCCCCATATACTGGTGGTGTCAGGTTCAAACCCCGCCCCGGCCAAAAAAAACTGCAAAAAAAAGAAAAGAAAAAGAAATCAATTAGAGATGATCAAATATTTCTTCTATAGTAATCAATATCGCCCATATTTATTCTTTATGAAAAAAACTTTTTTTTCATTCTGAATACTAGGGTATATGTCCTCTTCTTCCTATGTCTCATTTAGACACTTAACAGTCCAAATACAGAGAGCAAGGATAGATGAAATCAACATGTTTACTGTTAATTCCTTTATTTAAATTTAAAAAAGAAAAAGAGAACAAAAGGTGAGTGATGAGTGAGTTGCATGGCTATAATTGAGTTTGTGTTGCTTTCATTGTTATAATATTTTAATTGGCATCAATGCTTAAATGTATACCAAAATGCATGTCACAGCTTTTTACAAAAATAAATTTGACTTTAGAACACATTTTCTGTAGAGAGAATGAGAAATTATCTCAGAGCTTGTGATTCTCTACTTTTAAAAATCATAAGGTCAGCTCTTTAATTAAAAGATAAAGAAAAGTACTCAGTGTCCATGTAGTCAAATCACTTGTATCAGGAGAATCTAGTAACAACAACAACAAAAAATTATGACAGGAGAGACACAAGCTATCTTCAGAATAATTGGTGCAAGAATGACTTCTTTTATAGTCTTGTAAGACCCTCTTCTAGAAGACTCCCATCACAGTGCAAGAAAAGGAAAATTGTACTGTATACAACAAAGAATTTGTTCTGAATTTACTTATTGAATTTTCAATCATAAGTCTTAATTATTTCATCCTGTTACAATAATAGGTCTCTTATATATCAACATTCTCTTTTCCAAAGCAATTAACATGAGTACATGGTCACTCTGCAGTATGGGAAATATATATATAGTACTAAATTAGAATTACTGTTAAATATAACTTGTTAAATAGAGTATAGCAATATATACTCTCTACCAGCTTGGCAGTCTCCTTCATTTGTTTCCACAGAGGCAGATTAGGCCACTACTTTTTACACTCCTGAGATTACGGCAAGGTATTGCAAAGACCATTAAATAATGGCATACAACTGAACCTTTATGATAACTAGTTCTGAGAACATGGATAGACATCTGAAAGGGACTTCCTTTTCACCATGGCCCTGGGAAATAACATGGTTATTGTCCTATACACCTAATGTCTTGGTAAACTGCAAAGACTTTCTAACAACCAGTGCCGAATCCAGTGCCAGAGACGTTCTACTTCCTAAAATCTGCCCTCCTGAGAGGCTCCAATCAAATTTTTGGACCTGCCATCTAGTGGCCACTTCAGGACAAGACACTCATCATATTTTGGCCCTTTGAAAGCTGAAGTTTAAACGTGGCTCTGGTGGCTGAATGTGGACGTGCTCCACCCTTCAAGCTCAGTCCCCTCCTCCTTCATTAGACACACTGCTGTTTTCACAGAGCAGCTTCAATCACACCATTTGTTATATTCGCGAGAAAAACAGATTTTTTGCACAAAATGATACGCTTCCCACCTGGAATTGAAAAAAGAAAGTCTTCTTCCATTATTGAACAAAGATCTGGAGTGGCAAAGGGAAAAGGAGGGGGAGAAGGAGAAGCTGGAGAGCAGGCATGCACTCTGTCAAGTAGTTCTACTTGTGCGACTAATTCTTACAAACTGTGCACCCAGCAGAGCAAACCTCTTATTTTGCTACTTTTGCTCTGATCCCCCACATAGCTGTAATGTTCTAGTTGTTTTTCCCTGTCCTGTAAGCCACACAGGCGTTTGATATTATACATAGTGTTGGCAAATGAACAATTTACAAATGACTTAAGTAGGTAATTATTTGTTACAATATAAGTCTATGGAAGTATATGGGGCTGTAGCAAAACCTGGTAAGAGGTTAGGGTTTTTTCAGTGTTTTTCTTATAATCCCTGGTTGTTAGCTTTTCTTTTTCTAGAGATTTATGAGTGGAATGTAAAAGTGCACAGTGGGCTATTATTATTATTTATGATTTGTCATATGGACATGAATATATAGAGCAAAGGTCAGTTTGCTTTCTGTGCCAACCAGTCCCCAGTCCAAAAGACCTCACAATATAACGCTTAAGCAGGACCTGAAAAATGTAAGACAGAATGAAAACAGATGGGTGAATGATACTTATTCAATATCTTAAATATAGAACTCAGTAGTGCAGGTGCATCTTCAGATGTTATTTGAAAGAAGAGACAGAATATCTTGGCATTGTGTCATTTATTCATAAATATTATAAATTTTATATTATTTGAGAAACTATTCTAAATATACAGGGCACTTTAAAAGAAGGTGTGAAAGCTGATTCTCTCAAATAAGACAAAGAGCACATCAACTAACCAAACATAAGAAAGTGGAGAAGAACAGGGCCAAAGATGGGGCCAAGGATGGGGCCAAGGATGGGGTCAAGGACAGAGCCAAGGAAAAACAAATCCCGAAGGAATTCATAAAGTTTGATGAAAAATAAAGGCAGGGATTTTAAAAAGAAGAAGAAGAAAGAATCAAACCAACCAAAGAGGAAGATGATCTTGGCAGCTATATCCTGAATATACTAAAATTGCCAAGAGAATTTAGGAATAAAAATTGCAGTGACCAAGACTCGGTTATAGAAATTGCAGTGTGTAGGTGTAGAATTCTATGTGGTGAACAGAGGGGTTGGTTCTGATCTCAAAGACATTTTCAACAGCACAGGAAGGATAGTCAGATTTAGCTAACAGGAGAAGAAAAGGTAAGAAAAGCGTTGAATTTGTCAGATTATTTACTGAGAAAAACAGAAGTCAATGAAGCTGTTAAATAAGGTCATAGTATTTTTTTGAACATCCTTTATCTGTCCTCCCTTATGTTGGTTATTATTGACTATGCCATAGATGTAAGACAGGATCCCTGAGCCAAAAATAAACCTGTATTCAACGTGGGAAGGTAAGATTACCTGAAACAGAAAATATAAGGCAGCTGATTTTATTAGGGATAGCAGGATTTTAGAGAAGGGAAATAAAAAATAACAAGCCTCACATTATCCTGGAAAAAACCATCCAGAAAGTTATACCCAAACTGTGACTTGAAGAATTGGTGTGTGAAGGATATAAAGACATCATAGACAAGAGAAAATTCCGATGTTATCCCTTGGGGTTGAAATTAACATGGTGTTTTGGGGGAGAGTGAAATGGATGGTTTGAGCAGGAGAGTAAGGAGGAGCAAGGAGTAAAGGGAGGCAGTTGTGTGAACCTGAGAAAATAAGGATTCTTCAGCACGTTATGGGGACCATTTATTAATTCATTCTAGAAACATCTATGGAGGGTATATTATGTTCCATGCACAAAATAGACAAGGCTTTTCTCCTCATGGAACTTATATTCTAATGAGGGAGAATAACCATACACCCCCAAACAAAAAAGAAAGTAAGTGAACAAGATATTTTCAGATCGTGATTAGTACCATGAAGACATTAAACCGAGTCATAGGAAAGAGAGCAACTGGCTAGAGTAACGATGGCCTGAAATGGGAAGAACAGAGAGTAAATAATTAAAAGTGGAAATTCTTAGCACTTGGAGATCATTGGAATAGAGAGGAAAAAGGGAAGACACGGGGGTAATATAGCTTAAGTAGGTAATTATTTGTTAATATAAGTCTATGGAAGTATATAGGGCTGTAACAAAACCTGGTAAGAGGTTAGATGTTTTTTAGTGTTTTTCTAATAATCCCTGGTTGTTAGTTTTTCTTTTTCTAGAGAGTTATGAGTGGAATATAAAAGTGCACAGTGAGCTATTATTATTATTATTTATGATTTGTCATATGGACGTGAATATATAGAGCAAAGGCCAATTCCCTCACTGTGCCAACCAGTCCCAAAGACCTCACAATGTAACGCTTAAGCAGGGCTTGAAAAATCTAAGATAGAATGAAAACAGATGGGTTAATGATACTCATCTATTCTAAGAAATGAAAGTTTGCTAATGCTAGTCATGTGAACTGGAAAGATGCAAAGTAAGAGAGAGAAAAGTTGGGAGGCAGAAGGGTAGGAAAGCTCAGTGTTCCCGTAACTCTACTTCGTTGTAGTCATCTACTAATCCCTTGGCCACCACTGCCAATTTCTTGAAGCCACTGGCTCCCTAATGTTCTCTCTTAACATGTAAACATTCGCTGGTCCTGAAGGTCATTTGTTAAACCACTTCTCTTTATCTCCATTAAATCAATTAATATTTGCTCCCAAGCTTATGGTTCAAACTTGTATCTCTAGTCTTATTTCTTTACACAGAATTCTAGACTCACATATTCACCTGTCTACTCCGCATCTCCACTGTACAATAAGCATCTCAAACTTAAGAGACTGGAAATATAATTTCTTGTTTTATCCAACAAATATATACATAGTTTTCCTCATCTTGGTAAATAACATCTCCATCTTTAGAACTGCTCAAGTTAAAAATTTATTTTTCTCCCAGCCTCTTACTGTTCTCACAAACCCAACCAGTGAATAAATCCTGTACCTCTCCCTGCAGAATATATCCAAATGCTTACAATTGCTCATTCTCCCCACCACCACTCTCTTGATTCCAGCTGCTGTCATTTCTTACCTGGATTATTGCAATAGTCTCCTAATTATCTTCCCAGCTTGGGGCCTTACCTCTTACTGTCTATTCTCAAACAGTAGCCAGGGTGATGCTTTGCAATGAATGTGATGTAACTTCAGGCAGGCAATGGCACGCCTCTGCTCAGAACTCTCTAACGGCTCCCCAACCTCACTTGGAGGAAAAGCCAGAGCCTTTGCGACAGTCCACAACACCCTATGGCTTCACCTTCCCTGCCACCACTCTGTCCTGGCTTGGCACTCCACCCCGCTCACTCCTCTCAGCCTCACCACTCCTGCTCTCCTCAGGCGATTGCACGTCCTTTACACTGGCTTTTCTCCCTGGTTCTTTGCTCATCATCTTCAGGTCTTTACTCAATTTTCACTTAACTAGGGCCTTTTATAACCACTGCTTTTAAAATTGTAGCTCCCTCTTTTGCTGCATAGCCCCCAACCCCTTCAGACATAATACTGTTTTATTTATATACTTATTTCCCCTTGGCATGGAATTTATATTGTGGAGGTCTTTTGGTTTGATTTGGTTTGGAGAAGTCTCCAGTGCCTGGCACATACAGGGTATTTAGTAAATATTTGTCAGATGAAGTGAAGAAAAGAATGAGGGCTTCTTTCCCTCGGTTTTCAGGTGTTTTTATTAAATGAAAAACATAATATTGTAACATGGGCCCCATGATTCTCCATGGCAAAATTTTCTGATTCTTCAAAATTAATTTCGAAAGTAAGAGGGCTTTATGCAGGCTTATCCAGAATATTAGATAGGCCACTATTTCTGCTCAGTACCCAAAGCACAACATCCCAAGCATTTATTAATATTTTGTTTCATTTGGTAAATGTTTATCAGGGAATATGGGTTTTCAAGGCACAAGTAATGACATGTGCAAAGGCTCATAAACCTTAGAGAACATGGTACAAAGGACTATTGCAATATTACAAGTGACAGATAATGATGCCCTGAGCTGATGCGGTGCAGTAGGAGCAAGAGAGGTAGAAATGTAAAAAACGTCATGAGGTGAAAGGTCACTAGAGTCAAGAAACCCCGTTAGTGAAGACACAGAATATTGTCTACCTTTATCATGCTAGAAAGCAGAAAACAATTATTAAAGGATTAGATAAGAAGGGAACCAGAACCTAGAGGTCATGAGTCATAAAATTCCCTTTGTAAGATGCAGACTGGAAATCCCTCATTGTCACTACAGAAATATTCAGTGTGTCTCCTGAGTATTTACCAGGGTGACCCTGGTAAAATAATTAGGAAGCTGCTGCCAGATTAGACCCCTAACTCTCATTCTTCCAACCCCATGACTGACGCCTGAAATAGTTTGAGGCTCCACGTTTTCTACCCTGTAGCCTCCCCCTTCCTCAAGGTAATTTGTCTTATTTTATACCAAAATTGTCAGATTAAGAAATAGTAAAATGTGTGTGTATTTATAAGAGGTAAAGGTATTTTTAAAAAGTGGTCCTTTTAAATTTGCGAGTTTAATAAATTAGTATTAGTTTAAAACCCAAATAATTGAAAACATTGCTATTTTTCTTTCTGGGCAAAAAATAACTGTTCTGGTTATTAGAATGACAAACTAGTTTACATGGGTGATTATTTGAGTATTGACGAAAAAGCAACAGCTGATTTCCAAGTATGGAACTTGGGCAGACGGGTGACTGGAGATGCTCTTCGCTCATCTAGGGAATATAGGAGGGAAAAGAAAGTTTGAAGGAGAAAATGGACATTTCAAATTTAGAATACTTTTTGTGATATCCAATTGGAGTTGTCCAGTAAGTCATTTAATATAGAGAGCTAGAAGTCAAGAGAGAGTTAATGGCAGAAGGTACAAGTTTGAGAGGTATTTTAAAACAAGGAGATATAGATGTCCAGTGGACAGTGGAAATATGTATACAGTCTAAAGTGTGTATAATTAAACATTGCAAGATATAGATGTGGACATCAAGGAAGTCACCTCCTATCTGGTGTGTTCCTAGGCTTTTTTCCTCTTAAATTCACTGCTACTCATCCCCCACACCAACACACATTCTACTCCCATCCTTCTTTTCTATTTAAAAATACTTCCAGTTCACTGCCTAGATCCTTTGCATAGCAGACATGCCTTGATTTATATAATAATTGTATACCACAAAATGTTATGCAGAGTAAACTTACGTACATCAAATCACACTGTCAGTGAACTAGATGCTCTCTTGACTTTAAGACACTATGGAATGTGTCTGTTTGCATTATCAGCAGTGTCACCCTCATTATCTATTCTCTAAGTATCTTTCCTCCAGATTTCCTTTTCTGGAGTTCATAATATTCATTATCTATTCTCTAAGTATCTTCCTCCAGATTTCCTTTTCTGGAGTTCATAATATTCATCTGTTATAATGTCGAACAACTGGGATATTTAAGAAGACCCCTGTTAAACGAGGAGAGGGACATCATCTTTATTCTTTTTCTTTCCACTTGCAGGAAAGGAAACAGGCACTCAGAACTTAGCTAATTCCCTAAGGGCCCACCTTTCTGTAAGTCAGCCATCCTGCAGAAATGGAACTTTCAGTTCCACGGGTCTCTGAGAGTCTCCTTTTCTCCTTCTGAATCATTTAAGAATGTCTTCCTTGACATATCCCTTTGTCACCCCTATGCCTCAGCAGGTTTATTTACTTACTTTTTAATTTTAGACTTTTGTGTCTGCTCTGTCTCTCTATTCTCTGTCCCCCTGACCGAGGCAGCCATTGAGAGGAAAGTAGGTGTGGTTTTATAGTAGTGTTGTAATCTCTGTTGTCTTGATTTTCTAGAATCTGTGCTCACTAGGAACTTCTCTCTACACTGCCTCTTTATTTGGAATCTCACTTTCTTTCTTGTGTCTTACCTTTATCTCTCCAGAAAAGCTTCTGCACAATACGTCTTCCCCACCAATCACCTGTCATGATGCTATCCTGTCAGTGTATGTGGTCTCTCTGGTAACTAGGATACAGGCCACAACACCAAGATGACTGGAGCAACCATCATAGTGGATACATAAGCACATGCCCTTCTCTGGCACCATAGAAGTTGCCCCTTTGAAACTGGAATCAGATACTTCTATTTTAACATGCAGGGCAAGGAAGGTGGCAGAGGAAATGCTATAAACCCAGTCTCTCTAAAGGCATGTTATTGGGCATTGATGGAATTCTTGACGATGGTCGCATTTATCATGAATAGACTGGTGTGTGTGCTGCTCTTGCCCAGCCATGGATAAACTGGTCGAATTTGAGAAGGAGGTTCCTTTTTCTTACAGATACATGACTAGTCCCTAAACAAGCTAATTTTACTGAATTAAGATATATGCTTAGGTGAACGTGGGGAAGTGACCAATATGCTTTAAAAATGATTCACTGTATTGTAGGGACAAACTTTTTCAAGAGATTTCCCCTGCAACTGAAGTTTGAGCTGGGAAGGGCAAAGGGCAAGTCTGGCTGTCTCTGAGCATGCCTTACAGTGGGGGGAGTTCCACTGGGATATGAAGGGAATTAAGATAAAGGAATGAGGCTCTTCTGGCCTGCTTCCTTTAGGGCTGAACTTCCTTCCAAATACTTACACAGAGGATTGCCCTCCCAGGTACATAGGGCCTAAAGCAGAGTTTTATACTTTCATCCCTGTTGGCATTTGGGGCCAAAAAAACCTTGGTTGAGAAGGGCTATACTGCTGTGGGTTCTGAGATGTTTCGCAGCATCCCTGGTCTCTACTCACTAGATGCCAAGAACCACTTCCCAGCTGTGACAACCAAAAGTACAGAGGTCCCTGGTGGGGCAAAAATAGCTCCAGGTGGAGAACCAGTGAGGCTTGAGTAAGAAAAGTCCCCAAGGGCAACTTGTTTGGGACCCTTTCCATGTGTTGGAAGCTTTCCTATCTTCTAATAAATTGTCACTCTATCGCAAAAATAAATAAATAAGAAAGAAAGAGAGAAGACAAGAGAGAAGGAAAGGCCCTGAGTAGTCGTTCAGTTAGTCATTCAGCAGGTATTTATTGAGCCCTACTCTCTCCCAGGTCCTCTTCTGTTTATCAGGGATACAACTATGAACAGAGTGCTTATCTCACGAAGCTTAGATTCCAGTAGACGTATAGCACATTTCCAATCAGCGGATGCCTTTTCCTCCACACAGCCTAAAGGCAAATGCTTCAAGCCAACCAAAGGCCAAGGAATGAAAAACACAAGTTCATAATTGAAGACTCTTTTTTTCAGTTTATGAACCTCAGAAATGGTTTTGATTTAAAAATGAAACTTGGCAAGTGATTAGTTCATATGTTTTAGTTTATAATATGTTTTAATCATTTTGGGTGTTTTCAAAACAAATGATGAGATTAGGGTTTTCTTCCTCTCTTCTATTTTTGGACCTTTTCCTCCGGAGAGTCCTTCCCTTGTGTTTAGTTTTGGTGTTCTTAGTATATTTGAAGAATGCTTTTAAGTATTTGAAATGTGTGCACGTGGTCAAAAGGAGGTAAGAAAGAAGAAACATAAGACTTCATGATCCCTGTGCAAACAAATACTCATGCCACAGGCCAAAGCAGTGTCCAGGCATCACCTCCTCAAGGAAACCTCCTCAGAAATGCCTCACATGCAAGTCCCTTGACCCAGGAAGCATCCTAGCATTCTCCCTATGTCCTTAATACCATCATAATTAAGGAACAGACTATGAGGTTAGTTGTTCAGTTTTTCCCCTTGAATGTAAGCTCTGTGGGGATTAGCACTATGTCTGCTCTGTCCACAATTTAACTATCTTCAGCGTAGGATATGGCACACAGCAGATGCTTAGGAAATATGTGTTGAAGCACTCTGAGAGGCCGAGGTGGGTGGATCGCCTGATCAAGAGTGAGACACCATCTCTACTAACAATAGAAAAAAACTAGCTGGGCATGGTGGCAGGTACCTATAGTCCCAGCAAGTCAAGAGGCTGAGGCAGGAGGATCACTTGAGCCCAGGTATTTGAGGTTGCTGTGTGCGATGACATCATGGCACTCTACCCAGGGCAACAGAATGAGACTCTGTCTCAAAAAAAAAGAAAGAAGTATGTATTGAGTGAGTGACAGACTGACCAAGAAACCTGGCTTTTGGAGTGTCCTGCTCCTATCTAAGCACTTTCAACCTGTGCACTGCCTATAGATTAGCCAACCCAGTCTGAGGCTTCCTGGTGTTGCTCATTATTTTGGAGACGATGAAGAATAGGTTTGCTTGATAACACCACACATTGTCCAAGAGTTAAAAGAATTTAAAGGATACATACTTATTTTTGGCAATGTTGGGGCACAGAGTAAAATAACATAGCTTACTTACTTTTCTTGTTTTCTTGTTTAATGTCTGTTTCCTGTACTAGACTTTAAGGTGGAGAACCTGATCTGTTAAGAACATTATCTCTTGTGCCTAGAATGGTGTCTGACACATAGTAGGTATTCACCAAATATTCATTAATAAATAAATGGCAGGTATTCCATCAGTACTATGTTGACTGATTGTTTATTAATGAACCAAAAATGTAGTAACGTGAAGTTCTTACTCATTTATCAACATCATGCCTAGCACATAGTAGGTACTCATTAAGTGTTCAATAAGTAAAAGGACTAATTATTAGTATAGTATTCCAATATATTCCAGAATTTTTTTTTTACTAAGTGTATTAATTTGCTTTGGCTATTGTAACAAAGTACATACAAACTGGGTGGTTTAAACAACAGAAAGTAGTTTTTGTCTCAGTTCTAGAAGGTAGACATCCAAGATCAAGGTATTGGCAGGATCTATTCCTTCCAAGGACTGTGGAAGAGAATCTGTTCTATGCCTCTCACCCAACTTCTGGTGGTTTTCTGACAACCTTTGGTGTTCCTTGACATGTAGCACTGCTCCAACCATTGCCTTGCCCTTCACAAGGTGTTCTTCCTGTTTACATGTCCGTGTCCAAATTTGCCCTTTTCATTAGGACACCAGTCATGTGAGATTGGGGCCTATTCTACTCCAGCGTAATCTCATCTTAATCGCATCTGCAGTCAACCTCTGTACAAACGTAATCGTGTTCTAAGGAACTTGGAGTTAGCATGTCAACCTAGGAATTTTGGGAGAACATAATAAACCCATAATACTAAAATAATAGAGATACTCAGATGCTAACATTTTGATGGATGACTTCTATTTGGGAAACATCAGCTTCTCAAAATAACATCCAATTTTATGATTCTATATGGAAATTAATGTGGCAAGATTAAATGCCATTTACTATGTTATACCAAAATGTGTGTGTTTATGGAGAGAAAACATGCAGAAAGTCCAAGAGGCCTGAATGTAGAGGGTATATTTTCTTGAATGCAGAGTAGCCTTGAATGACCAGATAATGGGTTTTGTGGGAAAGACTGCTGAGAAACCTTCAAAGAGATTTGTGTATGAGGCAAAAGGATTGAGTTTTGGCTTTATTTTACAGATATCAGGGAACCAACCTATAAATCAAAACTTACTGAATGGTAAAGGGTATAAAAAGAGTGAATTTTATTGTATGTAAATTATACCCAGTTAACTGAAAAATAAATAAAACACCGAGGTTGAAAAATGGACCTGAGGAGTAGCAATTGAGAAGTTTGGGGTGACCTTGAGGAAAAAATGGTTTAATTAAAAGGCCAGCTAGAGAAACCAAATTTTAATGGGTTAAAGAATAAATGGGAGTTTAGGAAACTTGCAAGTGACACAAAGGAGGCAAAGATTAGGTCTACAGAGGTGGTTTGTTGTTTCTTGTTTATTATGGTTGTTATTGATAAGGACAGCTAGAGCAAGTTGGCAGGCAGAAGGAAACCGAAATACAAAAGAAAGGAGTAACTGATATAGTAAGATCTGGAGGAGGTCATCAGTGCTAGAAAGAAGAGTCTCTGAAATGTTAGGGGTGGGTTCAATGACAGAGAGGGAGTGATGGCCAAGGCCATTTGATGGCCCCTGTTTTCTCTGTGTAAAAGGAGAGAAGGTTAGTAGCTGAGAGCCAAGAGTAGAAGGTTGGTTATAAGGAGTTAACTAGAGTGATAAATGAAACCAACGAATGAAAAGGAAACTGACTAGAACAAATAAAAAAATTGGAAAGTAATTCTGAAACCCTAGATGAAGCTGGAAACGATTCTGGAGGAGCACCAGGCTGTACAGTTTTGTGATATTTCTCCAGCATTGCTTAGCAGCCTGGAAGCTGAGGAGAACATACAAAATTGAGTTCTTCTGGGCTCACGAACTAGGTTGATACAGTTGAGAAGTACAGATGAGGGAATCGATGGAGCTGGTAAATATCTTTAAAGTTAACAACCATTCGGGTCCAGGCTGGTAGAGAAAAAATTAAACATTAGCAGCCTGAGATAAGAGAGAAAAAAAAATTAAAACCAGAGAGTCATGATATGAAGATAGAATATTTCTTTTTTTATTATTTTTAATTATTATAGGTACATAATAGTTATGTATCTTTAGGGTATATGGGATGTCTTATGGCAGGCATACATGCGAATGAAGCAAGTCAGGGAAGTGGGGTATCCATCACCTCAGGCGTGTATTGTTTTTTTGTGTTAGAAACATTCTAATTCCCCTGTTTTAGTCCTTTTCAAGTATATTCTAACTTGCTATTGCTTACAGTCACTTTGTTGTGGCTATCACAAATTGTTCATTCTGCCTATGTATCTACATTTTTGCACCCATAACCATGCCTGCTTTATCCCCTACTCCCGGCTACCTTTCCAGGCTTGGGAAACCATCATTGTACTCTGTCTTCATGAGATCAATTGTTTTTAATATTTAGCTCCTACAAATTAGAGAGAACATGTGAGATTTGTCATTCTGTTCTAGACTGATTTTACTTAACATCATTTTCTCCAGTCCCATTCATGTTGTTGGAAAGGGCAGGATTTCATTCTTTTCGTGGCTAGGTAATATTCCACCATATATATATATAATATGGTGGAATATTATAGTCATATATATATAATGTGTATAGTGTGTATATTTATACACACAACAATTTCCTTATCCATTCATCTGCTGATGGAAACCTAGATTGATTCCGCGTCTTGGCTACTATGTATTATGAATAGTGCTGCAATAAACATGGAAGTAAAGCAATTTTTTTCCATACTGAATTACCATACTTTGGATATGTATACCCAGCAGTGGGATTTCTGGGTCATATGGTAGTTCTGCATATATTTTTACTTTGTGAGGAGCCATCATACTGTTCTCCATAGTGGTTGCACTAATTTACATTCCCAACGACAGTGGGTGAGGGTTCTCCATTTTCTTCATCCTCATTAGCATTCCTTATTGCTTGTCTTTTTGATAAAAGCTATAGAATAGGATGATATCTAATTGTAGTTTTTATTTGCATTTCTCTGATAACTAGCGATACTAAGTATTTTTTCATATACCTGTGGGTTGTTTATATTATATGTCTTCTTTTGAGAAATGTCTATTAAGATCCTTTACCAAAAAAAAAAAAAAATCCTTTGCCTACTTTTCAGTTGGATTATTTGATATTTTCCTGTTGAGTTGGTGGAGCTCCTTATATATTCTAGTTGTTAATCCCTTGTCAGACGGGTAGTTTGAAAATATTTTCTTGTATTCAGTGGGTTGTCCCTTTACCTTATTGGGTGTTTCCTTTTGTGGAATACTAGTTTTCTGGAGCCATCTATGTCCCAGTAAGGAGGCCTACCACACATGTCTTTTGCCATAGATCTTAGAGAAAATACAGAAAGAAGACTGAACACATTAGAGGGTATGTACTGGACTCAGAAACATAAGATGGTAGTCAGGGTTTCATCCCCAACATGCCCCTAATTTGTTGTTGTTGTTGTTGTTGAATCGTTGAGGGTGCAAATAGCCAAGTTACACTGCTTGCATTTTCTGGGTAAAGTCCCTCTAATAATAGTGTACCGTCCACATACTGTGACTCCTCCTTTTTCCCTCTCTCTGCTCCCCGATTCCCCTCCCCCACCACTTACTAACATCAATTGTCCTCATATCAGAATTGAGTACATTGGATTCTTGCTTCTCCATTCTTGTGATGCTTTACTAAGAAGAATGTATTTCAACTCCATCAAAATTAATACAAAAGCTGTAAAGTCGCCATCCTTTTTAGTGGCTGAATAGTATTCCATGGTATACATATACCGCAGCTTATTAATCCATTCCTGGATTGGTGAGCATTTAGGTTGTTTCCACAATTTGACAGTTGTAAATTGAGCTGTGATAAACAGTCTAATGCTAGTATCTTTAGTAAAAGGTGAAAGATGTATGCGATCTGAAGAGAAACCTGAGCATAATGCTAGTATCTTTATGATAAAATGATTTATTTTCTTCTGGGTAGATGCCCAGTAATGAGATTGCAGGGCTTTTACATTGCTGGTGAGACTGAAAACTAATACAACCCTTTTGGAAAGAAGTATGGAGAATCTCCAAAGAACTCAAACTTGCCACTAATGTAAGGACCTGTCTTTACCATCATTATCACAGAATGCTAGTCCTTAGGAAAGGAACGTCACCCTTGCATGTGAGAGCAGGAGAAATGAGAACATCCCATGGGGCTATGAAGATAATCTTGATAGGAGTCAAAATTTTTACTTTTTGCCTCAGATTCCAAAATCATACTGTTTCCCTCAAGGAATGCTCTTTTACTTCTTTTAAAAATCTCAATATATTCTGTTAGTCTTCAGAGTTGGCACCCTTCTGTTGACCCTCATTATCCCTACTCAGTGACCAAGTAGAGTATTCCCATAGGTTTAGTATTGGGTATTTTCCCCCCGGAAGAAGGGGCTAAGAAGTTGGTGCTCGAGTAACCACTTTTAGGTACTTTACAGAAAATAATGTACACCTAACCCCGTACGCCCTAGGCATTCAGGTGTCTCTCTGTGGTGTTCATAAGGAAAGCCCTGTCCTGTGGACCCTGTCTCCAAATGTCGGCTAGCAAAATAACCAACCATGTTGTTGTCTGTGAGATGCCATGCTCTAATTATCCTTTACCTCCTCGAGTGGACTGCGTGGAACATAATACGCAGGGTTTAGTGGAACTTGTACCTTGTGAGAATTCCTAAGCTCCTTCTCTTGATGTTGTCTGTTGCATAAGTTTAAAAAATGGCTTTGAGAGAACTTGAATAAACAGCTCTAAAACGTCTTCTTTTCTCTGCAAATATAAGTCCTTGTAAAATTTCTTTTTTTGTTTTCCTTTTTGTTTCCTACCCTTGATCCTATTATAGCACCAGCAATGCTAAAAACCAGCTGGCCTGGAGATTAATACGACCAGACATACCATGAATTTTTTAAATCTCAAAACTCCCAGTTTCTTCTTCTTGGTCAATCAGATATAGGTTTGTGTGTGTGTGTGTATGTATATATGTGCACACACACACACACACACATATATGCATATGTGTATATATACATTTATTTATATACAAACCTATATCTGATATATGTATATATATGCATATGTATATATATATATGCAGTTATCATAAGTCTTTGCTAATTTTTTTTTTAATTTTGGTCTCTTTGTCACCTAAAATTATTCCTAAACATGTCTTTGTTATAAAGAGGTAGAAAAGAAAGCTAAAGAATGGAGGAGAAAAAAGTATGAAGCAATGGAAGATGGAAAGAGAAAATACCTGAGGAAAGAAGAGAGACCAAGGAGGAGATGAAATAAGTAGTGATTTGCCTTTTCCCCAGGCCCCTCAGACAGTTTTGATTTTGCTGTTTCTCTTGCCTAAAGTCCCCAAACAACCTCTTCCTAGCAATTTTTTCTACACAAATATTCCTTTGATTACCAGCAAATATCTTCTACCTGCACAGCAGGTTGAAATCTCCTTCCACAGCATGTCCACATTCTCTCCAGCCTGCCATGCCCCGCCTTACCTGCTGACCGGGGGACACGGACCCACTGCTTTTAGTTCCACCTACCCCACCCATGCTGGCATGGAGAGTGTTAATGGTGGGGCCAATGTAAGTCTGAAAGAATTGAAAGTAATTTGGTTTTACTTTATTATTAACATTCAAAATATAAACAGGTAAACTACATATTGAATTCATTACATTCTGCCTTCACTGCTTAGAAATATGAAAACTGAATGTTTTAAAAGGGATTGATTGGTGTCATGTACATATTTGTTCATTTCTGTCTGTGCAAAAATAATAAGAGTGTTAACATGGACGTGGAATAATAATGGCACTTATAATTTCCTCTCCAGAATTTATGTAAGATGAAAACGTCCAAAAAGAAACAAAGAGAGAGCGTTCGCTGCTGTGCACACACATTAAATCCTCCAATTTTTGTTTATAAAGCACATGAGGAAGGAAAAACAAGTTTACCAAATTGAAGATAAGTTAGTATTCTATATACCGTGTTCACTGACACTTACCTAAGGTACTTAGGTTCAGAAAATACTAAGATATAATAGAAAGGGCACTTCCTTTTTTTTCTTTTCCATGTTATTTATTTTTGCTTCATGTATTTTGAAACTCTATTTTTTAATTTCTTATTTTCTATGAATTTATTTTATTTCAGATTAATATGAGGGTAGAAATAATTAGGTTACATTATTTGCATTTCTGAGATGAACTTTCTTATACAGGGGTCACTATGGAACTTTTGAGACAAACTGTGTTATAGTCCGTTATTTCACTTTCAAGAAATACAGTCGCCAGTGTCCTTTCTGATTCACTCCTGCAAGTTGCCACTTCCTCAGCTTATTAGTATTGCTGGGGGGTTTCATTTGTTTCTGTCTACACAGATTTTACCTTTCTTTATTTTTGTGTTTCTCAAAACTTTTGTAATGACTCATGTAAAGGAACATAGAAGCCAGAAACATGTACTCTGTTAAATCCTCTATGAGACTAAGATTATTTAAGCAGATTATAGCTTTCTGTTGAAGGCTAATATTGTCTATCACAGAGACCAGGGAGAGCTGTGTCTAGAAGACCAGTGATTTGTAATTTGCTTTTAAGTCGAGATACACTTCTGCAAGGCTCAGGCCCCATTAGTTATTCCAAAAAGGAAAGAAAAAAAATGTGCTTCTGATTAGGTTGAAAAGACTCTTTTCAAAAACTTCAATAGTTCTGAGCAAACTTTTATATCTTTTTGACTCTCTGAGAAAGAAAACATAATGGGGAGTGAAGAAGGGATTTCTTATCTACATAAAAGTAAGCTGAGTTGATAATAAATATTAAACACAAAAGGTCAAGTCATTCATGAGGGGTTAATGGATGTCACAGAGATGAAAAAGCAAGTAAGGAGGAAGGGGGGTTGGTTATGCAGAGGTCATTGTATTTATGATAAACTTGTCTAAACTGGGACAATAACCTGTCAGTAGTAATGGTGACAAAATTCCCCAACACACGTTAAAGAGGAAGATCCTTGAGGGCAAGAGCGGGATCCAGTTGACAGAATTATCAATAAAAAGCTCTGAAAAACTTGCATTAATGTATAAATACGTGGCTCCATCTGGGAAATACTTTGCATGTTTTCCCTTATATAAACCAGCTCTCAAGGTAAGTTCAGAAACTTAATTAGGCTTTTATGAGAGAGTTGAAATTTAACAAGGGCCTGAATTTATATTAATTCATTCCTTTTAATACCCATTCATATTCCTATTCTTGTTCACCCCCAAAAGTAACCATATTTTAAAGTCCATTGGACTGATTTTGTATAAGAGTGTTATTGAGGAGTATAACGTACTGTCCTTATAGACCATCGTAACAGCCTTAGAGTCACAGCATCAGTGAGTCTGGAAGAAATCACAGCCACTCTGTTGTTTCAGAGTGACCGGATGAAGCACTTCTAGTCAAAGGTTAAAGGCAGAGGTGTAGGAGCTTGATTGAGACTATGTCAAACATGATATTTCTAATCAGTAATAAAAGCAAGCTGTGCTCCCTTTTCCTGTTGGGACAGTTTTACCCACCAGTTTACTCCCATTTGGCAGCCATACCTAAGAGAAGCTTAGGAAGCAATAGTAAATGTGTTTCAGAACTGCTATGTGGCCTTCAGTCCCGAATCATAGGCTTTAAGCCACTTTAAGAATTTTAAATATTAGCTAGATTTCACCCTGTCCTTACTGTCCACCTGTACTAAGAATTCTAGAACTCTGGGTGTTTAATAGTGTGTGTATAAATGGTTTTGAAGAAAAAAAAAGAGGTTGAACATTCACACAAGACATGCAGGCTCTCTAAATGAGTCCTACCAAAGGGAACCAGCATGCCACACATACTTTTGAAAATGTGAGAGATGTGATAGTTTGCCTAAGGTGAGACATTCAGAAGATGTTATTTCTTGTCCATTTATGTCTAAATCTTTAAAACTCTGAAGCCATACACTAGTAGAATCAAGGAAAATCGCACAGATTTTTCTGTTCTTTTACAGAGATGACTGCCTTAACATCCGATGACTCTGCTGAAAGCTTTTAACAAGACCTAGAACTTGTCAGGCTCCATTTGTCTCCATTTGTCTGACCAGGATGTGTGTCTATGATTTATCCATAGAGGTTTCTAGCAGAGCCTTATACTTACTGTCTAAATTAATGACGTTTCTCTCTTCTTTTGCCATGACAAAAAACTGCTTTACACTATATACATCATGTTAAAGGTTGTTTTGTTTGGGGTTTTTTTTTTTTTTTAAGTATGTGAACATATTCTGGGACAGCTTTTTTAGTTTTGTCATGTTGACAAGCTGATTCCATTAAATCACCCACCATCATCATGTTCACTTTTTTTTTCTTTTTTGAAAAGTTAGAAAACAGTGATTAGCTTCAAGTTTTCCAGGCATTCACTTTGGCAAAAACAAATCGGGAAATATAGACATCTATTCCTTGAAATGGAGAAAAGATGAATTTTATTCCTTCGTTTGAACTTGTTCAAGATAGGGAAGGAGGTAGTAGGTTCCCCCACACACTGCAGTGAGATTTCTGAAAACTGTTCTGAATCCAGACTACCCTTCTCTAACTCAGTGTGTATGAAGTATTATCGTTATGTATTACTGGTGAAGTTGAAAGAATGACACAAAAGGATTTCATTCAGGGATTTTTGAGTCTGTCTGCATCCTCAGATAAAATGCTATTTGACAATGTTTTAGGGTCCCACCGCTGTTTTGAATTAGGGCACATATATCCCCGTTCCTCCTAACACCACGCTTTCCTCACTGAGAGGAAGAAAATCACATGGTCGCCCTGCTGCTGGGTCATTTAAAGCATTGAGTGGATGTGTGAAATGAGGAAAAAAACCCCAGCTCAGTATGGGGTTAATTAGCTCGGTGGAGTTGTGGGTGGGTCACTTCCTCAGGACCAAATCAGGCTGGAGGAGGCGTGCATGTGCAGACTTACAGAATTAAAAGAAGCTAGGAACCCTCAGACGCTAGGGCACAAATTGATTGCCTTTGGCAACAAGAAAGGAACCCCCGTGTGCAGTCAGTACTTTGGGCTTCATTGGTCAGAGACGAATGGACCTCCCTTGAAGTATCTGGTGCAGACCACTGTCAGATCTAAAATTGAATCCACGGTCTGAGAAAGCCCTGGCAAACGGGGCGCTTTTAAAATTTACCTCTGCTGACTCTTTTTCAATCATCTCTTGCTCGGGTTCTTTTAATGTGTCTTATTTTCTAGCTCTCGTCTTGGAAAGAACATAATTTCTTTCGGAAAGTACGGACGAATCCTTTATGTTTTCATAATTGTGTTTCACGGTGGTTCACAGGCTGCTCCGGGTTCCCTGCCTGCGGAGATCCGCTCAGCCACCGTTAGGCCTGAAGGATTCCCACTAGGTTGTTTACAATTTAATCCTTGAAGTGGGAGGTTAAAGAGCAGGCAGAACACATTCCCAATTCCTAGATCATTAACGGGTGAATGCAAGAATTCAGGTATTTACAAGGACATCTCCCAGGCCAGGACGTCTAGGCCAGAAGGATACCGTGGAGTCTCCTCCGGCAGATGCTAACAAAGAGCCAGGGATTAACCATGAGCAAAACACCAATGACAATATTTTCATAAAATTTCAATACACACCACTTGCAGCTTTTTTGTTCCCACCTAAAATACTCAGATTTTAGTAGAACAACACCTCATAGAATATTGGACAAAAACTCACAAAATGTTTTCTACTTTCAAGAGGAAGAAAATACATATGGTATATGCATGTCTATGAATATATGTTTATTTGAAGTGAAACTATCAGCAGAATCAGTTTCTTGAGGTGGGGGAACAGACCGGTTTAGCCGTACTATTAGAAAACTTGAAGAATTCAGCACAGAACCCACCACCACACACACACACACACACACACACACACACCCCGATCACCAAATACCTCCCTTACTACCTGTGCAAAAAACCTGAATTTGGATCTTGTAGAGACAGTTAAGAACATGCAAATTTCTCTAAGAGGAAGTGTTAAAACAATTAAAATGAATACATTTTTAGCAAACTGAAACAAGTTGTGGTTGGGGAGGATGGAGAACTAAGAGTGTCCCCAAAGAAGAGGCCCCAGTCAACATTTGCTGCTTTTTCTTTTGCTACCTGATGACAGGAATGTGGATGTGGAAATAAGAAAGGAGGGAAGGAGGCAGGGAGGAAGTTTTTTGACTTCTAACAATCTATGCCATCAGCTTATTGTGCCAAAGCTTTTCGTTTGTTTTTTTTGTTTGATCGTTTTTTTGTTTTTTGAGACAGAGCCTCAAGCTGTCGCCCTGGGTAGAGTGCTGTGGCATCACAGCTCACAGCAACCTCCAATTCCTGGGCTCAAGCGAGTCTCCTGCCTCCGCCTCCCAAGTAGCTGGGACTATAGGCGCCTGCCACAA
>CAUYON010007743.1:0-38134 GCA_963573935.1 Arctocebus calabarensis | reverse complement strand
CAACCCAATTCATAATTGCTAAGTCATGGTTTTTAATTTTCAGTTGCAGGTCCTCTGCATTTATAATTAAGTATTCCTTTTTTCTTGGAGGGAGAAAGGTCAAGGAAGCTATTCATTTTTATCATTTTTTAAAAAAATACTTGTTTCTATTTGATCATTGTTGTACATAAATACAGTTGATTATTATTTATTGACCTTATATATATCCTATGGTATTGCTAAATTCTTTTATTCTAGGATTTCTACAAAGGCAATTAAATTTTATTGTCTGCAAATAAAGTATATTATTTTTTTTACCTTCTTCTTGCCCTTCCTTCCACTCTCTTCCTTTCTTCTTTGTTCATTTATTTAGCGGGGAGACATGTTAACTCTGGCCTCCAGTGAAGTGTTAAAGAAAGGTTGTTAGAGACATCTTTGACTTGCTCTCAATCTTAGCATGAAAGTTCTCAGAATTTCATTGTAAGTATAATGTTTTAAGTTTTCATGGGTGATGTTATCACATGGAAAAAGTTGAAATTTATCACTTTTATTGTTCTTTTAAAAGAACCAGCTTTTGGTTTCCATAAGTCTGTTCCTACTAAATCAATTTCATTGATTTCAGTTTTTTTATTATTTAACTTCTACTTGCTTGGGGTTCATTTCATTTTTCTCCTTGTCTTTCTTTCTTTCTTTTTTCTTTTTTTTTTATTTAAGTGGAAGCTAGATTTGATTATTGATTTGAGACCTTTCTTCTTTCCACTATTCATTTTCCTTATTCCTGGATTCTAGGTTTGTTTCTAGCATGCTTTCTGTTCTGCCTTAACAACTGCTTTTAACATTCAGAGTGAGCTGCCTGTTGTTGAATTCTCTTCTTTTCAATTATTTTAGAATGTCTTTATTTTGGCCTCATTGCCAGAGGATATAGAATTCTACATTGGCCAATTTTTCCCCCAGCATTTTGTGAATTCTGTTGCATTATCCTTTGATCTCTATGTTTTTATTTAGAAATCTAAATGCATTCAAATCTTTGTTCTATATGTGATATGTCATATTTTTCTAGCAGCTGTGAGATATTAATCTTCAGTTTTCACCTGTTGGATTAATGATGCTTTGATTTCAACCATTTGGTCATGGTTTTCTTTGTTCATCTTGTTTTTGGTTTTTTGACTTCTTGAATCTATAAATATATTTTTCTAATTTGCAAAGTAACTATTTTCTAAAATATGTATTTATTTTTGCACTACTCTCTTTCTATTGTTCTATGACTTTAAGATTAAAAACAAACATACAGGATTGTAGACATCTGAGATTCTGTGCTGCTGTTTTCAGTCATTTTTTCCCTTTTTGTTTGGATTTTATAGTATTTATTGGTTTACCTTGATAGAAACTGACTCTTTCTACTTCTGTCTTTATTTGCTATTGAAGTCATACAGCTTATATTTTAGTCTTTGTATTTTTAAATTGTATTATTTTCCTTTGTTTTCTTTTTATACATTTTCCTTTCTTTTTACTTTTTTAAAATTGCAATAAAATGTACATAACAAAATTTACCATTTGTAGTTTTATGTATATAGTTCAGTGGCATTAAGCACATTTATATTGGCTTAGTTTTTGATAATAGCCATGCATATATGTGAATGTTTCATTGTGGTTGTGATTTTCATTTCCTTAATGATTAGTGATGTTGATGTTGAACATCTTTTCATGTGTTTATTGGTCATTTATAGATCTTCTTTGGAAAAATATTTATTCAAGTCTTTTGTTCATTTTTGCATATATATATATATTATGTGTATATATATATATATATATATATATATTCTGTCTGTGAGCATCAGTCATTTCATAGTTTTTGTTCTTCATGATACATGATTATTATATCTGCTTAAAGGTCTTTGATAATTCCACCATCTGAGTAATATCAATATTATATCTTTTGATTATCTATTCTCTTCAGAGTTGTTGAGATTTTTCTAATTCTTTGTATGCTCAGAAGTTTTGTATCCTGTAAATTTTGAATGTTATAAAGCTGAAAACTTTTCTGATTCCTATCAATAATATTGGCTTGTTTTAACATACGTCCACCAAATTACGTTCAGATTACAAATCCTACCCTGCTTTTTGAGTGCTGTGGTTTCAGCATCAGTTTAGATTTTGAAGCCTTTTCATTATTATCAGATTATCTGATGTGTGTCCCACAAGGGGCAAATATGTGACAGGGGCACTGGTCTGTATTGTTTCCAGTTTTCAAATCATTTGCAATGTTCATTCGGTCAGTTCTACACATGTGCAATTCAGAGTTGAGAATAACTTCACAGCAAATTTAGGGATTATTTTTCTTTCTTTATATTATCTCTGTTATTTCTCCTATGTACTCTGGCTCACAGAGAATTCTTCCATGCATTTAAGGGACTAAAAAGATAGTCTATTGATTGCTATGCTGAATTTTGCATGAAGGAAAACATTATAAGAATCATCCATGTGGAATTTGTGTATATTGTAAACCAAATTATTGATTGATATATACATTAAATAAATACATTAAATAAATATATACATTAAATAATATATACATTAAATATAAAAATTTTTGTCATAATTTACCATTGAGAAAAATATCACACGCTCTCATTGGTGTGCTCACATTTCCAATGATGAGAATAATGGAAAAATGATAAAACTGCCTGTGTTGAAGGAAAATCTGAGTTTGTAGTAAATTTTGCATCTGAAGAATAGTATTACTTCAGTTGATGTCAGAGTTCAGAGGCACTGCTACTGATAAAAGAAAACAACAAATTGTAAATTTAGAATGCCTGGTAGTATGAAATAATTTTCTCTAGAATTAAACTGACATTCTATCTCTTCTGTTTAAATAATTTATTATTGTGATGGTTGTCTATTTCAGACTGACTTCTAATCATGGATGTTCTTAAGAAGGGTCAGCACACTCCTGCCCAGAGCCTAGTCTGCCTTGTGCTTACTTTTGTAACTCAAGTGTTACTGGAATGCAGCCAACTTCATTGCTTTGCGTTGTCTGTGGCTCCTTTTGTTCTACCAGAGCAGAGTTGAGTAGCTGCACCACAGACCATGTGACCCACAAAGCTGTTAGTACTTACTATCTGCCCCTTTACAAAAAAAGTGTTCTCATTATAAAGTGCTGGAAAGTCAATGTTGAAATAACATGAAAGGTTGAAGTGACCTTCTGAATGTTTGCTGATACTGTACAGGTGCTTCTCGATATCTAGTAATAAGCGATATCTTGAAAATGATGTCTTTTTGCTAAAAATCCATTCTGTACAAAATTTTGAAAGATACTAGATTCCAGTATCTTTCATTTGGCAACCTGTTTCCTAATTGTTCATTAATTGCATACGTTTTCGGCTCTTGATAAGGAAACACAATGTGGACAGATAGCACTGTCAAGGATGTAAACAGTCAATTTCATAAAGGATAAAGTAGGATAAAGTAATGAAACTATATCCTACTTGAGGGATTATTTATGATTGATACTTCCATATTTTATTTGTAATAGCCCATATTAATTTATATAAGACCTAAAAATTCACTTTAACATATGGAATAATTAGAAATGCTAGTTGCTTGTCAGAGAAATTTAGAACCGGTTATATTATAATATCTATAAGGAAAGTCTAAATTATTTGATCATAGTTGAATATTAGCATTTGTATTTGTCTTCCTTTTTGCTCAATATAGTTTTTCTCATTTTTTTTGGATCTGTGGAGACTTGTTTTGCAAAGCTGAGTTTTATTGGCAATAACATCATTTTAGCTAGTTGTTTAGAGGAAGCATATGGTTTTTTATAGTTTTTGTTCTTGATTCAAGGTCTGACAATTAAGTTCATGAACCCATCCTAGAAAAAGTACTCCAGAGCTCATTGCTGAATGTCTCTGTGGTCACCTTTGAAGTCCTCCCACTGGGAAGTGATGCAGTGACATTAGCATCTACTTCACCCTTTAAAACAATTTTGGAAATCTTTTTCTGGAATGGTCATCAAAGCTGGCATTGTATTACCCTTAATATTCCATGAAAAAGTCTCCTTCTTAAGTTTTCTTTTATCTTTGGATAAAGAAAAAAAGTCACTGGGGACCAGATCAGGTGAGAAGGTAGTGTGTTCCAATACAGCTATTGTTCACTGGCTAAAAACTTCCTTACAGACAGAACCCTGTGAAATGCCGCATTGTTGTGATGCAAGAGCCATGAGTTGTTGGCCAAGATTTTCAGTTAAATTTTCCTGTTTCTCTATAAATGTTTACTTGATCTACTGTACTTCTCACAGTCAGCAGATGATTTTGATGCACAATTGGATGACTATTTGCAATGTTCTCATCAGTTCTTCTTGTTACGGCTACACTGACCTCTCTTTATCAGTGATGCTTTTTCTCTCCTCAGAAAAAAGTTTAATGCATTTGTACATTGCCCTTTTCTTTATGGCATTAACCATATGAATTTGGATGATCTGTTCCTGATTTCACTTCCACTGTTGTCAAGTTTACCAAGAAATTTATGAATGTTCATTCATTGCTTTTTATCAAGCTCCACTATTCTCATGGTGGCACACAAAACATGCAACAATAATGAACACCACTCAGCAAGACATTACCGTACGTTGACACAGACACAACTGTGAGACACAGATATACCAAAGTAATAAAACTTTACTGAGTTGTTTGTAAGGGCTGCCAACATATGCACATGGTGACAATTTGAACTGTCAGACCCATATAGTCCTTGAGAGGGACTAATGTTTTGATAGAGTATCGGACAGAAAGAACTTTGGTTCTGTACAGGTATTCCTGGCCAACTGAGTCACACTGTGAGATGTAATAGCTCAGTATTGTCTAATTAAATTTTTCTTTCTTTCTTGAATTTAGAGTTTTAGTAATTTGTCTGTAAGCTTCCTACATTTTTGTTATCTGAGTAAGAGTCCTTCCGTATGAATACTAAATATATTATAAAATGACAAGATAATCATTTTATCAGTTTTTGAGAAACATTTTATCTGGCTATAAATCACCTTTCAGGCACTCAGTTTTAGATTATTATTAGCAATGTTTAATTATGAAACTGTATTAGACAAAATTTAACATTAAACAAGGAGTGTACAACCAAAGGTTATTTTATCTTTTTTTTTTTCTCACAGTTTTTGCCGAGCCTGAGTTTGAACCCGCCACCTCCGGCACATGGGGCCGGTGCCCTACTCCTTTGAGCCACAGGCGCCATCCTGGTTATTTTATCTTTTAATTATTTCACTTCCTCCGGTGAAAATGGATTAAATTTTTCTACCTCTAATAACTTCCTTTCTTTACTTTATTTCTTTATTAATGTAGTACACATACTTCTTAATTTCCCCCTGCAGCATTTTCCTCCATTTAAATTATGTCTTGCCTTTTATAAGTTAGGGAAGATGTAAGCTAGGTATCAATTGGAAAATAAGATGTAATTTCAATGGCCTTTTAAAATTTATGTAAGAGAGGTGTGAAGGTTCAATCTACTAGCAAAAAAGGCATGTTGATGAAAGTTGAAGTTCAATTTATTAAATCCTCTATGCCTAAAACCTCCCTAACAAAGTTTCCCATATAGGTTAACATTGAATACAATTACTTAAATGTGTGAGGTTGTGATTTGAGAAATCCCCTCAGGAATCATTGCTTTGCCAAATATTGTCAGCCAAATGTAATTGTAACTGCTTGAGTAGTTATCATCACCTCATTTATTGAGAAACTTTACTTTCATTAACTGTATAAATAAGACTACACAGTATACATTTTTTTTCTCTTGTTTTTCTTTTAGGGTGTACTGGTTAACCTTAAACTTCAGTCTGACTAAAATTGAATAAGATAATTTATTTGTACAGCCATTGAAGTTTTCTGGAATTTTAGATAGATACCCTAACATTTCTGACTAAATGGAGTTAGAATGCTCGTGGTTTGACAAGTGTCTTCTTGGGTTTTTTTGTTGTTGTTGTTTTTATTTTATTTTCTCTATACATTTACATGTGTTTATTTGGTTTCCACTTTTTGCCTTCACAAAGTTAAAGAGGCTTAAAATTTAATAACGATAACAATGTTTAAGATAGGGACTAGAAACAAAAACCTCGTAAAAAATGAATGAAGATATATACATTCAGAAAAGAAATCAGATGATTGCTGCAACGAAATATTGAGCAAAATGAATAGTAATAATAATAATGCAAAAAAAGTAACATTCATCAGGTGTATCCAGATTAAGTAGAATGATTTTGAAGTAATCTTTTTCTATTGTCTGTAAGAGTGGGCATGATCTGTTTCTTTCTTCTTTTTTTTTTTTTCAGTGTCTTGTTTTTATAAGAATGTCAGTTTTTCCTTCAGTGCTATGTCAATGATGTGTGTGTATATATGTTTTCACTCTTAATGACTTATGTTAATCTGGATTCTTATTTATGCAGACTTAATTAGACTGAAAACATGAAGGCTAGATATAAAAATATGACTATCAAGATTTTTATATTTTCTATCATATAAATCTATTTGAATATAGTACATGGTGTATAACTAATATTTGCATATTTACTCAGTACACTGGATATACAATATGGAATAAAACAACATGATCTATTCTTTCTGGCAAGTTACAGTCTCCATTAGGAAAGATGAACATTGAATAAATAAAGTGGGAAGAAGAGAATTGTAAGGAAAACCTTGTTAAGAATGTGATATTTAAGGATATATGAAAATTAACTAGGTAAATAGATGGGAAAGAAATATTCAAGTAGAGAAAAGATATATGAGGTGTATGTAGTGTATTTAAGGAAATCAAAAAAGTCAGTAAAATGTGCTATTCTTATTTTTTATTTTATACAAACATGTGAGTGGCTTAGAAATTGACCTGCTTACCTAAATAAGACAGGTAATAGATAGAAAACTACAGTACCTGTAAGTGGATTGATTCCTTTTCTAATATACTATACCGTACTAAGCAATGGAGACACATACAAAAATAATGGACTTGACAACTTGGACATTGTACCTTTATTCTAGACTGAATAGTTCATCTTGGAAAACTTGGGGGAAGATAATGCTTTAGTCTCATTTGTATATATTGATCACCTTGTATAGACTGTCAGGATATTTTGAACAAAAATATGACTTTTTCCTATGATTTGGTATTTATAAATTGGATAATATGACACAGTCAGTTAGGAAACAGCAAGGGTGGAGAGGGAGGGAGGAGGACCAAGATGCTTGTGACCAATGGTGCCGGATTCGTCCTGAAGAACAGTGGAAGCTCAGCGCGATGATGCTGGGAAGGTTCTCCAAAGTAGTCAGAAGGACTTAAACTTGGCACAGTAGCCAGCAAGGAGAATTTGGAGGCTGTTGAGTAGGCCAGTATATTTTTAACCAAATGATAACCAGTGCAAAGTTATAGAATCTACTTTCCTTGTGGTGTATTAAAAATAGTTAAGGCTATAGAAGTAGTATTAGGAATATTCACACAACCAGTGCTATCAAAAAGAACAACCATTTAAATAAATATCTGTCAGCTACATTGCCTTTCTTCTAAGACTCTGCAAATGAAATAGGCAACACTGGTATAATTTACAAAGTCTACTCTGTGCAAATAAGAGTGTTATAACTCTTACAAGGTAACGTTTACAGGAGTAACCATAAAATGTTCATGTTTGGACAGAATGTGGTCAGGGAGATTGTGTGCTTTCTTTCAACTAAGGAAAATTTAATGTAGGTTTTTGTAGCTAAGTGAAGTAAGAGTGAATATAGAATAGTTAGGACCTCCTGGCCTTGTTCAACCAAAAGATTTGGTAATGTGGAGATTGATTTCTCCAGGTTGTGATGAATTCTACAAGCGTACCTAGGAGATCTTCTCTAGAACTGTATCTGACCAGTTATAACAATGTGAGCTATACTTCTTTTGATAATGTTAGGGTGCTAATGATTTTTATAGCAGTCTAACTAGGAATAATTGAGGTACAGAAAAGAGCTGGAAGAAAGCAATTATAACTTTTCATAACCTCATTCTCAGAAAAGTCTATTTTGAATTTGCATTTACATGTGGATTCCATCTGACAATGGACATACGGAAGTTAGTTAATTGATGACTTCTCATGTGCGGTGGTCCCATACATGGATTGCTGCTAGAACATCGATCATCTTCTATCATTCTTCAATGGCAAAAACATGTTTATGGCAGTGATTTTGTTCCTGGAACTGATGATAACTGAATATATTTTAGAAATGTGGTTGCATTTTTCCAGATGTCAAAATTAGTTTGACAATAAAATTGACTAAATAAATTTGACTAAATAAAATTTAGTTTGTGCAATAAATATATATATTAAGCTTCTAGTATTGTTGCTGGGTCATTTGTTGCATAAACTAAATGGACCTTTTAATCTCTCAGTGTTTGTCCTTCACAAATGTAATCATAAATAAAAACCTACAAGTTATATTAGTTAAAAATATAAAAAATGGTTTGATTTTTCTTGGACAAGTTTGATGGGAGAGATGGATAGAGAAGAACCATATACATCTTAAAGAATAAAAGAAAATGTTAAGTAAGACTTATAAAGTTACCCTAAAGAACAGTAGCTTCATGTTCTACTGCGTTAGGCTCTATATGTTCTACTGTATTTTTTTAAAATAAAAATTCAGTAATGTTTTTAAAAATGATTTTTAATAATAACCTCAAAATGCATTATACATTTCTGAATTACCAAAATATTGGCTAGATTTAGTAGACTCTAAAAAATCAGGATACAGACAAATGTGTTTTGAATAATTTTCCGGAAGAAGATCTAAAGTATAACCTAAAAAATCTTTAGCTCTAAATTATAGAGAATGTCCTGTCACTAGGATAACTGGTCAACTGACTGATTTCTTCTTCTTAATGACCTAGAAATTATATTCAGACCTCAAAAAACTTTAATGTCACATGATTTGTCGAAAACATCAACATTGTTGGGCAATTCACCATATGGTTCCTTTTTAGTATTTGCATTCTCCATTTTATAGGGCCTTATAATAGGAAATTTGTCATATCCATTCTGCATAAAATTTGGTTTATCTTTGTGAGCAAGTTACTTATAAAATACGACAAAATGTTAACTTTTTAGTTTAGCTGATAATATTTGTATTTGGTTTTAGTGGAGATGGGTACATATTTAATAAATATGTTAAAGTATTAAAGATTAATCATATACAGAAGCTACATCAAAGGTGTAAATTTTATTTTTAAAAGTTAACTTTTTATATCAGATTTAACAAAGTCTTGTGCACCCAAAATGTTTATATAATTCAGAAGATGAGTTTCTTATTATGAATATTAATATTTGATAGTTTTAAAACATGCTTTGAGGGTTTACAGAAGTTATATATAAATATAACATGTTTAGGAATATACAAAGACTTGCCATTTTTTTAAAGCCTTTTGCTGCGTATGTAAGGATAAACGTCTAAACTGCTCTAACAAAGAGATTCCAAAATGCAATGGCTCAAACAAGATGAAAGTTTATGGTTCTGTTGAGTCACAGTCCAGGCAGACTGTGAAGGTCTACGACAGTCCTTCTTTATGCCACCTTTAAATGCATAGATTCCAAAGTTTTTGGCTGTAACCCATTAAATAGTAGTAAGAAGGAAAGAATAGAAGTCTTGGGCCAGTCATTTTCTCTTCAGCAGGTCAAGTAGAAGTTTGCTCACATAATTCGTTGCTTGTATTCTATTAGCAATGAGGAATTAATCACGTGGACAGCCGTGTTTGTGCCAAACAGAACTGGGAAATGTAATCCCAGCCAGCAGCCATGCTTCAGCCACACTTTAAGGATAGAGGGAACAGAATAGTCTTAATGGATTATTAACAACATTGAGCACAGGTATCATTGGATATATAAGGAAAAATACACTGTCTTGAAAGCAACTTTTCACCCATTAAGAGATTCTTGGAAACTTAATTTGGAGTTGTCACATTAATATTGTGTCAGATTACTGTGTGCTCTTGTAGATTTGGTCACAACACGTGAAGTTTTATTAACATGTTATATATATGTTATATATAATCTGTGAAATATCACATTGATATTTTAACAGAGATTGCATTGAATTTGTAAATTTGGGAAGTATAGACATTCTAACAATGTTGATTCTAACATTTATATATATATAAAACTCTTAAGGGAGAGAATGCTAGTATAAAATAATGTAAAAAGCCATGGAAGTAGAAATTGTTCACCTTTACCTGTTCAGTTTTTCAACATCTTGGGTTATTTTTCTAAGTAACTTTATTTTATTTACTAATTTCATTAGAAATTTATTCATAAATATTTACTACCCCCGTTGGATTTGGTATTGGGATTTCTACTACCTAGGAATTTAGAATTCAGAAGGGAAAATGTATATGATGACAATGTATAGTATGTGAAATAAAGAGTAGTACAAAGGACATATATTTCAGAGAAGCTCTCAGAAAATGCATTCCCGCTTCAGGGTAAGCAATACATACAGATATCTGCATTTACAAAAAGGGAAATCTGCGGGAAGCAAGAATGGCATGTTCAAGGTCATAGGGTCTGGAGAACTGAAAATTCAAGTAAGTAGAGCAAAGGGCTGTGAGATGGAGTACCATGCTGAACTCAGAATGACACATTTAGGGCTTTAAAACCTCTAGAGTTACATGAAGTTTTTTGTAGGTTTATGTCACTGTGGGGATTTCTTGCAAATGATATTCTATAATATTCTTTTTTGTTAGCTTTTAAACATAAGGCCTATCATTATTTAAAAATCCAGCTAGTTTATTAAGCTCATAATATGAAATTTATATTTACATCTGAGCATTTAATAGTGTATTTATGCTATTGTAATAGCATAAAATAGTGAAAAAATTGTATGCTTTTCATCATATAATGACATAAAATTTCAACTTACATGTCAATGTGCAGTATGTCCTATACTATTTTTGCTTAAATAATAAGCATAAAACATACAAAAAGCATCCATTCTTTACATGAAAGGGAAAAAAAATAACTTTTTAATACACAGTTTAAAGATAGAATGGTGTAATTTTTTTTAAATACTACAGAGGTGCAAATGTTTTACATGCTTACATGGATCACTTTTGTTATGCCTGAGTCAGCATTATGAATGTGCCCCTCATCCAGGGAATGTTCATTGTAGCTGTTAGGTAGGTTTTCACCTATATCCTCTTCACCCCCTCCAATTTGATTTCCATTGAGTTTGACTTACCTCTATACACACATTGGCTCATGGGTAAGTTCCAATTTAATAGTGAGAACATGTGGTGTTTGTTTTTCCATTCCATAGACAACTTCACTTAGGATAACGGTTGCAAAAAGCCTCTGTTCATCCTTCACTATGGCTCAGTAGTATTCAGTACCATACTGAATTGTCTGATTTGTCAAAGATCTGTATGTTGATTGTTTTATATGTGGTTCCATGTTCTGTACTATTGATCTATGTCTCTGTTTTTGTGCCACTTCCGTGCCATTTTGGCAACTATAGCTTTGTAGTATAGTTGAAAGTCTGGTAATGTGATGTCTCTAGAGTCATTCTTTTTTGCTTAAGATTTCCTTTGGTTATCTGGGCTCTCTTCTGGTTCTAAATGAAGTTCCAAAAATTACTTTTTCTAAATGTGTGAAATATACATTGATATTTTAACAGAGATTGCATTGAATTTGTAAATTGCTTTGAGAAGTATAGACATTCTAACAATGTTGATTCTAATAATCCACAAGCATGACTTGTTTAATCATTCATGTTATCTGCAATTTCTTTTCTAAGTGTTTAATAGTTTTCTTTTTGGAAGTATATTCCTAGGTACTTTACTTCCTCTGTGGTGATTGTGAATGGTATTTAGTTTTTGATTTGACTCACAGTTTGACTATTATTTGTGTATATGAATGCTACTGATTTGTGTACCTTGATTTTGTAACCAGAGAAATTGCTGAATTTATTCAATTCCAGGAGTCTTTTGGTGGAATCTTTAGAGTTCTCAATAAAGGATTGTATTGTTAGCAAAGAGCAACAATTTGGATATCCTTTATTTCTTTCTCTTGCCTAATTGCTCTGGCTAAGACTTTCATTACTATGTCGAGTAGAAGTGGTGACAGTAGACATCCTTGTTTTCTTTCAATTTTTAGGGTGAATGCTTTCAACCTTTCCCCTATTCATTATGGGGTTGAATGTGAGTTTGTTATATATAGCTATAATAATTTTAAGATATATTTCTTCTGTGCCTAGATGGTTTAGTACTTTTAACATGAAAGGATGCTAAATTTTATTGAATGCTTCATCTGCATCTATTGAGATGATCATGTGATTTTTATTTTTACTTGTGTTCGTGTGATGAATATCATTTATTTTTTTATTTTATTTTTTTTTGTAAATGCTGATGAAACTTTTCATTTTTATTAAATCATAATTGTGTACATTGATGCAATCATGGGGCACAATGTGCTGACTTCATATACAATATGAAATATTTTCATTGAACTATTTAACATAGCCTTCATGGCCTTTTAATCATTATATGAAGACATTTATATTCTGCATTTAGTAATTTTCACTTGTATCCTTCTAAGATGCACCGTAAGTGTGATCCTACCAATCACCCTCCCTCCACCATCCTTGTATTCCTGGCATGAAGCCCACTTAGTCATATGGATTGCTTTTTTGATATATTGTTGAATTTGATTTGCTAGTATACATATTGTGTTGCATCACCTTTGCTAATATAGTGGTATAAAATAAGCAGTTTTCTTAACTTTAATCAATGCAAAATGACAATCATCACCTAACTTGTTAGAAATGTTTCAGAAATCTAAATACATTTTTGAAGGAAACTCCTAACTAATGAGGTAGCCACTGAGTTAGGTCAAACAAGAGAATAAATGGAATAAATGATGTGATTGAATTTGCTTAATATTGTGGAAAGATCCCCTTTGGAATAATGTGGATGAATTGGCTAGATAATGGGAGTAGATGGGGGCAAGTATAAAGAAAGACAGATTAAGTGAGAGGTGAAGAAAACGTGAGACTTGACAAGTTGATAGAGAAGAGAATATAGGGTAGATTCATAATACTAAAGGGTGGAATTGATAGGTGCATTCATAATACTGAAGGGTAGAATTGAGAAGGAAGGAGGAGGAGCCTAGGATGATTCCAGGTTCAAGCTTACTATCAGCCTTGATGGTGGGGATATCAAACAGAGTAGCAACTGAGTAAGAAGAAACAGCTGGAATACGGAGCTGAAACATGTGTTCTGATTTAGAAATCTCATATTATTTCATTAATTATAATAATGTTCAGGATCACTTGGTTTTATCCTAATAAATACAGACATGTTCCAAAATCATATTGTTTCCATATGAGAACCCTCTTCCAACTCTTAGATGTTCTTCCAGGGTCTTTCTTCAACTCTAATTGCTTATCTTCTGTCTCTCCAAATCAGAAAATCAAGAGTAAGCTTATTAATTTCACTTCTTTGCTCTTTAGGGAGAAAACAAATAGAGCATTTGTACTCTGAAAGAGTTTTCCCAGTGCTTCAAAAGCACTAAAATTATTCTCCTTCATAAAGAAGTACTATAACTTACTTTGAAGTCTTTGAAATTAAAGAGTCTCTCCAGACTCTTAAATTGGAAGTGAAAAAAAAAAAAAGTGTCTTCACTGCTGTGTTATGTTAGGCAAAAGATGTCATCTCTTTGGAGTTTATTTTTGCTATTATTGTATATCAGTCTTTTTTAAAACTGAGGTTGACTTGATGTCAAATGATATATAGTCTTCCTAAATCATGTGAAAAATTCTGTCTGTCAATGCAAGTTCTTTTGTGCAACAGCATCTGTAGTCTCCATGTCAGGATGCAATATATCCTACATCTTTTTTCTTCAGTAATAAGCACAAAACATACAAATGGCATCCATATTTTTTTAATGAAAAGGAAAAACATCTTTTTAATAAAATTAGTTAAAGACTCACTTTTTTCCACAGCTTTCATCAGATTTTTAGGATTCTGGGAGCCCAAAAGAAGTTGTAAAAAAGAAATGTTATCATTTGACATTAAGACTGGATTTCTTGCCTTAAAACCTATATATATTGATGTGATGAAAATATTCAACATGACAAACATGTGATTTTCTTAGTTGTTGGGCATATTACCTTATATATCATGCCCCGTCTTTTAGTGTTTCTATGATCTTCTGAGATGCCATCAGTTAAATTCCAGTATTTAGTCCTTTGAGGTAGAAGAAGAAGTGGGGAAAAACAAGTAAAGTCACAAACAAGTGGTGGATTGTGGTGTGGTCAAAACATCTGCCATGTGATTCTTAAGACTGGGAGCAAATTTGGATTTTTTCCCCCTTCACTCATGTAAGCCACCAAAAAAGGATGTTAACCCCTTGGCAAAGCCCTTTGAAAAAACTGCCAATGTCATACTAGACATAAAATTAGGCTGCAAAGTACATGTGTGGGCAAAACCCATCAAAATCCTGTCTGAGAGAACAGTGACAATTACTTAATAAAGCCACTGAAATAAAATGAGTATTGATCCTACAGCTGTTTTTAAGTTTGAACCTTGGCCATTACTAATATATTTATCCAACACACTTCTTTTAAAATATAATGATTTTTGAAATCTTTCAATAACTTATTTACAAGGTTTAGCTTCATTTGTATGTGCTTAATTTAAAAAACAGGGTAGTCTTTAAGAAATGTATACAGTGGCTCGGCGCCTGTGGCTCAGTGGGCTAAGGCGCCAGCCATGTACACCTGAGCTGGTGGGTTCGAATCCAGCCCAGGCCCGCCAAACAACAATGATGGCTGCAACCAAAAAATGGCCGGATGTTTTGGCGTGCGCCTGCAGTCCCAGCTACTTGGGAGGCAGAGGCAGGTGACTCACTTGAGCCCAGGAGTTGGAGGTTGCTGTGAGCTGTGATGCCACGGCACTCTATCCAGGGTGACAGCTTGAGGCTCTGTCTCAAAAAAGAAAGAAAGAAATGTATACAGTACCTGTATTAGCCTTAGGAATGTTTATGCTGTTCCCACCCTTTTGACTTTCCCTTCTTATCCCTACTGTATCCTGGAGAGCAGTGCTTCTCTAACTAGCTAAAGTTAAGGTTGTTGCTTGGTTTTACTTTGTAATTTCCCTATGTTATTGTTGCCATTGTATGTGCCTAGCAAGCAGCTTGTTCATTTGACTGTTGAACAGCAGGAGTGTTATAGGTCCCCTGCACAGTCAAATCTGCATACAAACTTAACTAATGATAGCTTACTATTGAACAGAAGCCTCCAAATAACCTACAGTCTATTAAAACAAATTTTGTGTATATGTCTTAATACAAAGGAAAAAGAAGGTGGCCCCTGTGGCTCTCAGTGAGTAGGGCATAGGCCCTATATATCGAGGCTGGGTTTGAACCCAGCCCCGGCCAAACTGCAACAAAAAATAGCTGAGTGTTGTGGTGGCGCCTATAATCTCACCTACTCAGGAGGCTGAGGCAAGAGAATTGCCTAAGCTCAAGAGCTGGAGGTTGCTATGAGCTATGACAAAACAGCACTCTACCAAGGTTGCTGTGAGCTGTGACATCATGGCACTCTACCATGGGCAACAAAAAAAAAAAAAGGAAAAAAGAAAACACAAAAATACTTTAAAAAATGTATACTTGATGGTGGTACCTGTGGCTCAAAGGAGTAGGGTGCCGGCCCCATATGCCGGAGGTGGCAGGATCAAACCCAGCCCCAGCCAAAAAGTGCAGGAAAAAAAAGTATATATATAAAATATGTATACATATTCTTACTATAAAGTAAGCTAGAGAAAGAGTTGTTAAGAAAATATGTACATAATTATGATTTAACAAAGAAAAAATAAAATTATCCGGTTTCCATTTACCTAAAAAGAAAGAAAAAGGAAAATCAACAGAAAGATAGCTGTATTTACTATTCATTAAGTGGAAGTGGTTCATCATACAGGTCTCTGTTCTCTGTACACCGTGTAGGCTGAAGAGGAGTAAGGGAAGGGTTGATCTTGCTGTTTCAGGAGTGGTAAAGATGGAGGAGGTGGGTGGGGAGGCAGGAGAGGCAGAACAGCTGATGTAACTTCTATTGAACAATTCTTGCATGTAACTGGACGCAGTGTAGGTTAAATCCATGTTCAAGGGTCAGGTGAATATGTGACTCACCACGTGTTCAGCGATGTCTGAGCTGATCTTACGGCCTGTCTAGTGATGTGAGCCCAGTGATCACTTATTTGTGTATGGTAGGAATATGATGTGGAGCAATTTTTGCACCACTAAAATAAGAAGACAGTGGATGAATGTAGAATAGTCATGTTGGTAATAGCTGGCTCAGAACTCTGGAAAAAGAAAGAAACTAGAGTGCACATAAAGCATGCTACTTTGTACTCAAGTGTATCAAATACGCATTTGAGGTATTGACATTTGTTAAGTTTTCAAAATAGAAATATAAATACAAATCAGTAACATTTAGAGGTATTAATCAAAGGGAACTAAGTTTAAAAGACTTGTATGATTTGTTATAAAATGAAGAAAAGGAAAATCTTGAATGTAATTTCTAGTTCTTTTTTTTTTTTTTGAGACAGAGCCTCAAGCTGTCACAGCAACCTCCAATTCCTGGGCTCAAGCGAGTCTCTTGTCTCTGCCTCCCAAGTAGCTGGGACTACAGGCGCCTGCCACAGCGCCTGGCCATTTTTTGGTTGCAGCCATCATAGTTGTTTGGCGGGCCCTGGGGCTGGATTTGAACCCACCAGCTCAGGTGTACGTGGCTGGCGCCTTAGCCCGATGAGCCACAGGCGCCAAGCCTTGATTTCTAGTTCTAATCTGGGCAATAATTATAATAAAAATATTAATTAGTATACAGCAAATTCAATTATAGTGAAAACATTTTCTCTTCCTTATGATTTTCTTACCATTTTCTTTTCTTTGATCCATCTTATTGTAAGAATATAGAATATAACATTTAACATATAAAATATATATTAATGGGTTATTTATGTTATTGGTAATGCTTCCATTAAATAGTAGGCTATAAGTTGTGGCAGAGTCAGAAGTCATATGCAGGTATTTGATTGCTCAGAGTGTCAGCACTGCTAAGTCAGAAGTCAAATGCAGGTATTTGATTGCTCAGAGTGTCAGCACTGCTAACCTCTGCATCATCAAAGCGTCACCTTTGTGTGTGTGAGTGTGTATTTATGCATAAATCTGGGTTTAGTTTTTTCCTTTGCTTTGCTTTAGTACTGTACACATATTTCATGTAGATTGTGAAGCAATATGTAGAAAGTCATATTTTAAATTGTGAACCACTCAAAAGCTTTGGAAACAGTTTTAAAATTATATCCATAACTTTAAACCAAGATGGTGCCTTTCATGTTGATGTATTAAGGATGGAATTAATAATATGATTGCTTTTTTTGGAAGTGCAGAATGGAAAATAATAATTAAAATATTTTCTGTTGTGTTCTAACCTCAACTTCACTACATTTCAGTCTAACTAATGCTCATCATACATATTTATTGAGAGTAATAAAAATAGCCCCAAATCTTTTAAACAATAGTAATTCTACTTTTAATTCACAGTAAGGCAAGTATTTTCACCCTTTAGAGGTCCTGATATAATATTTTGAGACTTAATTAGGAAATAGTTATTTAATACTTGAGAGTATTCACATGAAAAGTCATTGTTTTTCCTTTCTTTAATAATATCAAGTTTATGTTATAATTTATAAATCTCCTATAAAGTATATTTTATAAATTATCACTACTATCTGTGCTCATTCAACTTATATCAAATTGATATCACATGTTTCAGTTTATTTTAGTTTCACATATTTTATAGCATTTGTCTCCTTGTACCTTTTTTTTTTTCAATTTTAGCATATTACAGGGATATAAATGTTTTGGTTACATGGTTTGCTCTTGTACCGCGTGGGTCAAAGTTGTAAGTGTGCCCTTCACCTAGATACTGCACTTTGTAGCTATTAAGTATGATCTTGATTATAAAATATGTCTCTACTTATATATAAAATATTAGCATTACAAAATTTAAGATTTCTGTGTTTTCTCTTTTAAAATGCAGAGCATCTTTTCTATTAGTTAATAATTGATTAGCACATTTACATTGGTGATATTATATAATCATTATTAATGATGACTTTAAAATTATTTATAGAGGAACAGAGCATAGATTCTTTTCTCTGCTATTTTGAATTTCTACAGAATCTAAAATGTTACTAGAGAATTTACATGGCTTGGCTTTGTTAGGATTCTAATTCTATGAAATCTTTGGAATGAAATTTACTGATTTATTCATTATGTTTTTTAGTCAGCAGTAACTCAATAGTATCTATAATTTACTCATAGTTTTAGCCCTCTTTTAAAGACTTCATACTATATTTACTAATTTTTGCTTAGAAAAATTACATTGAAAATTATCCCTTATATTCTCCTTAAAATGAAGTTGTCTTTGTTGTCATAAAATAATCTAACATGCTATAAGCTATAATATCATGCAATGTTCATATAGTATTAAGTTGCAAAGTATGTTTGTATATGAATGTAAATACATTAATAGAAAACATAGGACAAATATGTTTGAAAATTTCTAGGAAGAAAATAATTGATTTCATTATGTTCTATTAATAATGCCTTTTAAAAATGTTTTCCTATCTCTCTACAATGAATGTATTTTTTGTATTATAAATGTACATGCTCATTGGGTTGGCATTACTAAAATGTTATCTGCTGGCTACAGCAAGAAACAGGGAAGATAGCATTTCTGCTCCGGTATGAACAGAGTGTCTTTATCTTAAACTTACATTGATTCAAATAACAAATCATCACAGACCACATTCCTTTACATGATTATCTCAAGTCCCTTTGAGCATAAGGCCAATCTTAAACCAGTCCTGTTTCAAAGACTACTTTCTCAAGGTAACTGAGTAGATTTTTTGGTAAGTTGATGATTTTAGTCTCTGGTTTTTGGCTTGAAGCTCATTTGTCTTATGTTTGCCATGAACCAAAATAATTTCTTATTTTTGGCTTATTTAGTCATTGAGGGGTACAATACTCACTTTACTTACATTGTCTCATCTCATCTGCTAGTGAATCCTGCTAGCTGTGTTAATAAAATCTTAAGAAAGAAGGTGGCTGTTGATTGTTTTCATTAGTAATTGAAAAACATGTTGTGATTTGAATGTCCCTTTACCCCAAGAGCTCCTTTGGGAACTTCATCCCCAATATTACAGTGTACAGTTTTGGGAGGTGAGGCTTAATGATGGTTGGTCAGGCTGTAAGGGATTTGCTCTTGACTGAGTTCGTGCCATTATCACAGCAGTGGGTCATTATTATGGGAGTAAGTTCCTTATAAAAGGACTAGGTTGGTGTCCTCCTTTCTATCTTCTGGCCTTTCTCTTCACGCTTCTATTCTGAGATAACTCAGCAAGAAGGCCCTGGACACTTGCCAGCACCTTGACATTGGACTTTATAGCCTCTAGAACACCAAGACAATACTTTTTTTCCCCATAAATTACCCAGTCCCTGGTATTCTGTTATAGCAGCACAACGTGGACTAAGACAGGCCACCTTTAGTATTTTCTTTATAGTAGAAGGTGCTCACTTAGTAAATACTGCTGACTGACAGCCTTAACTCTTTTCATTCTTAAAACAGCAAAATGGAATGGATTTTCTTTTTTATACCATATTTTTTTATTAAATTATAAACACATAGATCATGTATACATTAATGTATTTATGGAGTACAATGTGCTGATTTCATACAGAATTAGGTGCCTTTACATCACACCGGTTAATATATACCTCGTCTCATTTAGTTAATTATCGTGTTAAGACATTTATACTCTATATGTAATAGATCCAACAAAAAGAATCATTAAGAAGTATACTTCATATTTTCACAGGGTGTTTCAGGATCCTTTCAAGTTCAGTCATAACATTTAGCTTCCTTAACAGTGATGATTTCTCACCAGAATCTTTCTAACATTCTCCACCATGTAGCCATTCTGTTAGTGTTAAGGATACCCTTAATAAGACAGGGAGCGTTCAGTCTCAAAATTAAAATAAAAAGAAATTAAGTTTAAAAAATGCTAATTATTTTTAAATAGAAAAGTAAAACTGTTGACTTTTAGTTCCTTCAATATGCTGTTGAAATTGTGTGGTATACAGTTCAACAATTAATCTATTGTTAAAAAGTCATTTTTCTCATTTGCTTAAAAAAAAATTTGTTCAAATGTAAGAGTCTTATATTTTAAATTATTTATTTATTTATTATGTACTTATTTGAGACAATCTTGCTTTCTCACTCTTTGTAGACTGGTATAGCATCATAGCTCACAGAAACCTCTAATTGTTGGGTTTAAGTGAACCTCTTGCCTCAGCCTTCTGAGTAGTTAAGACTATAGATGCCTAGCACGTTTCTTGGCTGTTTCTAGATATGGGGCTCGCTGTTGCTCAGCCTGGTCTCCATGTCCTGAGCTCGAGCAATCCACCTGCCTCGGCCTCCCAGAGTGCTGGGATTACAGGAGTGAGTCACCAGGCTGGCCCTAGAATAAAAGGCTGTAAATAGTTGTGAAACAAAAATACTATCAGTATGTCAAATGAATAGCACCAGTTTTATTGTTTCTAAAATGTCCCAATGAGGTAAAAATAAAGAGCTTCTATCAACATTCATGATTCATCTATTTATATTTATAGGAGATGAAATAATAGTTTTTATCAATTATATAGAAATGTAATTAGAATTTTACTGTAATTTTATGGATCAATTAACCGGTTACTACAGAACTACTTTAATTTATGAGGATGCTGTATATCATCTCTTTATTTATAAGAAATATTATGCTTGAATGTTATATTTTGTACAAATGTTACCATAAAATGTCCTTGCTTTTCTTAGTACCAAAGCCTCTACCTATGCATATACTTATGTGATATTTGTGATCAGAGTTTCTAGCACCCTACTGAGAAATGAATGGCTGTGGCATGAAGAGGCCACATGTCTGTCTTCTGTGTTCCCTGTAGAATGCTGTTCTAGATGGTGCCTTCCCTAATACTTCGTACTATCACAGACTTGCTCTATCTTTCCATGCTTTTGGGTGAGAGAGTGCACATGTTTCAACTTCTTCAGTAATGTACATCTTTACTATATGTCACCTTAGGGAGGAGGATCCAAAGCTGGATATTCATAGCTCTTCTGGAATGCATTTAAAAAATAGATTCCGAAGACCAGATGAATCTGAGTCAACCCAGCTTCCTCCAAAGCACCAATGACTTGCTTCATGGCGACTTGATGAAACAAACCACGTAGAACTAATAAATTTTTAATCCCATGTTTGTTCTTCTAAAATATAATTTCATTGTGAATATATAGCATTATAATTTGAGTCAGCTATTGATGTTCCTGTGCTTAAAATAGTGACATGTTTTAACAATATCACAAAATGCTTCTGATATAAATAAAGAGACTGCTTAGGCAGTGGTTCTTAACCTTCCTAATGCCACAGTAACTTGGGAATAGTTACTTTAAAATTAAATTTCAGATTTACTTTTAGCACACAATATTCGTTTTTTTCTGAACACAAATTGTTTCAAGTAAAAAAGGTTCCTTATGTTTCTAAAACTTAACCGAGAGAGAATTTTATTTTTATCATTTGAAATTGCTTCCTGTACCTGAAGTAAAGCATTCTTCATGTAGTTTATTTCTTATCTGCTTGTTTTACTGTAGCAAATTAACTAGTTTTTATTTTATTTGGCAGATTTGTTTATTTAAGAAAGCCTTGAGGATCATTTTAACAATATTAGTTGGCAAGAAAAATATCTTTACTCCACAGGTCTGCATTAGACCCTCTCCTGTTACGTGTTGGAAATCAGAGGTGACAATTATTTTCAGATCAAGTCCTAACGATTCACTTGTCAATTAGCCATGTACTCTCTATGCACATCTACCCACGTGGACACATCTGTTACAACCTAATTTAAGTTTCTGAGTCTTAAACATGCTCTAATTCTAAGATGGAACACCTCACTATATCATGTATATACAAAATGTGTGTGCTCTTTTTTTGCCTTAATATGATAAAATTTTAAAGAACAAAACTCTGTATAGTTTATAGAAAAACTTACAGATTTGCCTATGAGATATCTCTTGTGGTTTTTCCATTTGTCTTAGAATTTTGTTTATTAGACTGCCAGTTGTCCCAGTTCCTTTGTGATGGGAAGTGTGATAGGATTAATCTGTAGGTAGTATGATTTCTCCAAATCTCAGTCATCTGGAAGGACAGATTGTAACGCTTGTTACTTGAAGGAGAGAATGTTGTGTGTTATAACTTCTTTAGCTACAGGGATTATTGAAATGACTATTACCCATTTGCAGAGTAATTTCTATATATCAACAATAACCTACTTTTACTTTGTAATTATATATTCTAAATATTTTCTATTGGCCAAGAGTCAGGAATATTTCACTGTTGATACAGAAATAATAATTGACTTCAATGAAAATGAGAATTGCAGTTCCAAAATAGAAAACATTTTTCCTAAGTTTTAATGGAGGTTATAGATACATATTTTCATTTATTTTGAGTGAACATATATGTACATATTTATGGGATACAGAGTAATATTTTGATAAGTGTATTACAATGTGTAATGAGACAATCCCATACTTTTATATTTTTGGTACTTGCCTAACAGGTTATGTCATAGTGGTTTTGATTATTTAAATTTTCCTGATGATTAGTGACATGGAGTATCTTTTCATATACCTGTTGGCTATTTGCGTGTCTTCTTTCATGAAAAGTCTATTCAGGCCTTTAGCACATTTTTTAAAATTAGGGTATGTTTTCTTTTTGTTGATTAGGATGAATAGCTTTTTTATCGTTTCTTACATGTTTTGGACTTGTAAATACTTTGCCCATTCTGTGGGTAGTCTTTTCACTCTTTTGATCATTGCTTTGGTGTGCCATACCTTTTAACTTTGAGGCAATTCCATCTATCTGTTTTTGCTCTTGTTGCTTGTACTTTTGGTGCCAGGTCCAAAAATTTATTTCCTACACCAGTGTCAATAAACTTTTCCCCAATTTTCTTTACTTTTAGTAGCTTTACAGTTTCAAGTCTTATGTCTAAACCCTTAATATATTTTGAATTCACGACTGGTTATGGTGTAAGATAAGGGTCCAACTTAATTCTTCTATATGTGTTAATCAATTTTCCCCACATAGTGTATTGAAGAGACTGCCTTTCCTGTTGTATGTTCTTAGCACTCTGTAGAAGAGCAGTTAACTGTGAATGTATAGATTTATTTCTCAACTGCCTATTCTGTTTCATTGGTCTATATTTCTGTCTTCATGCCAGTGTAATACCATTTCGATTGCTGTGTCTTTGTAATATATTTGAAGTCATGTAGTGTGATACCTCCAGCTTTGTTTTTCGCTCAAGATTGCTTTAACTGTTTGCGGTCTTTTTTGATTTCATATGAGTTTTAAGATTTTTTGCTATTTCTGTGACAAATGTCATGAGATAGGAATTGCAGTGGATCCATAAATTGTCGGTAGTATAAATGTTTTAACAATATAAATCCTTTCAATTACATCTTTCTGTTTATATGAATTACCTTCATTTTTCTGAATCAATGTTTTACACATTTCAGTGTGCAGACATTTCACTTCCCTGGTTAATTTATTCTTAAACATTTTATTTTATTTTATTTTTGAGACAGAGCCTCAAGCTGTCAGACTGTATAGAGCGCTGTGGCATCAAAGCTCACAGCAACCCCCAATTCCTGGGCTCAAGCGAGTCTCCTTCCTCCGCCTCCCAAGTAGCTGGGACTACAGGCGCCCGCCACAATGCCTTGCCATTTTTTTGGTTGCAGCCGTCATTGTTGCTTAGCGGGCCTGGGCTGGATTCGAACCCGCTAGCTCAGGAGTACGTGGCTGGCGCCTTAGCCTGTTGAGCCACAGGCACCGAGCCACATTTTATTTTTTTGATGGGATTGTAAATGAGATTGTTTTCTTAATTTCTTTTTTTAGATAGCTCATTCTTAGTGTGTAGAAGTGTAACTGATTTTTTGTGTTGACTTTTTATCCTAAAACATTAACTGAATTTATTTATTAGTTCTTCCCGATTTTTGGTGACCTTTAAGGCTTTCTATGTATAAAGTCATGTCATCTACAAAAAGGACAGTTTTGTTTATTTCTTTTCAGTTTGAATGCTGTTTATTTTTTATCTCCTTAATCTAGCTAGGTCATTCAGAACTGTATTGGAAAAGAAGAAGTAGGTAGAGTGGGCATAATTGCCATGTTCCTGAACTTATAGAAAAGATTTCACATATTCACTGTTGGACATGTTAGCTGTGGGTTTGTGCTATGCAGCTTTTATTCTGTCGAGGTACATTTCTTCTATGCCTAATTTCTTGAGAGTTTTTATCCTGACAAGATGTCTACTTTGATCAAATGCTTTTTATGCATTTACTAAGATGAACATATGATTTCTGTCCTTTATTCTATTAATGTGGCATATCAATTTATTGATTTGCATGTGTTTTTTTTTTTCAATTTTAACCACATTGCCTATTTTATTCAAACCTTACAGGCATGTTTAAAGATATTTTTGTTGCTCTTGTAGGATGTTCTTCAGTAATAGAGTGATTGATGCCACTGAGATTTCTGAACATACCTTTAACCCAGCTTCTATAGTAACAGCTATGAAATTTAGATTTTTCCATCAATTTTTAAAATTTCAGAATATTACATGGGTACAAACATTTGGTTACATAAATGGCCATTTGAGTCAATTTTGTAAGTGTGCCCATCATACAGGCAATGTACGTTGTACCTATCAGGTGTGAATTTACTCATCTGCTTCTCCCCTTTCCAACCTACTAGATTTTCGATAAGTATTATTGACATATGTGGACATAAGTGTTGATAGATTGATTCTAATTTAATAGCGAATACACGTGGCATTTGTTTTTTATTCTGTGTTACCTCACTTGGAAGAATGGTCTACAGCTTCATCCACGTGAGTGCAAGAAGTATTAGTTCACCATTTTTTACAGCTGAATAGTACTCTGTGGCATACATACATGACATTTTATTCATCCACTCATGTATGGATGGACACTTGAACTGTTTCCATGTCTTTGCAATTGTAAATTGTGCTGTGATAAATATTTGAGTGCAGTTTTATTTTTTGTATGATGTGTTCCCACCCCTTGAGTAAATACCTAATAGTGGAATTTCTAGATGGAATGTTATGTGTACTTATAATTCTTTGAGATATCTCTATACTACTTTTCATAGCAGTTAGACTAGTTCACAGTCCCACAGCAGATAGTGTAGTGTTCCAATCTATCTGTATCTATGCCAGCATTTGTTGTTTGTTGACTTTTTGAAAAAAACATTGTCACTTGAGTTGATACCTCATTGTGATTCTGATTTGTATTTTTGTGGTGGTTAGAGATTTTGAGCTGTTTTTCATGTATTTATTGGCTATTTGAAAAATTTCTATTCCTGTCTCTTGATCACTTTTTAATGGAGTTGTTTTCTTGCTGATTTGCTTGAGTTCTTCCTAAATTCTTATTATCAGCCCTTTATTGAATACCTAGCATGGAAATATTTTCTCTCATTTTGTGGGTTGTCTTTTCACTCTAATGATTGTTTCTTGGCTGTGTATAAGGTTTTTAATTTAATTATGTTCCCTTTATTTTTATTGTTGCTATTATTGCTTTGGGGGTCCTTTTCATAAATTCATTGCCTAGACCAATGACTATAAGAGTTTTTAACAATGTTTTCTTCTGGAATTCTTATAGTTTTGTGCCTTAGGTTTAGGTCTGTTATTCATAGTGAGTTGATTTTTGTGAGTGGTGCGATGTAGGGATCCTGTTTCAGTCTTCTACATTTGGCTGTTTGGTTTTCTCAGAACCATTTATTGGATAGGGATTCCCTCCGCCACCACCTCCCACACTGTATATAATTTTGTCCACTTTGTGAAGTATCAGATAGCAATATGAGGATAGTTTTATACCTGAGTCCTCTGCTCTGATCCATGAGTGTATGTCTCTGTTCTTGGGCCAGTTCCATGCTGTTTTGGTTGCTATGGCCTTGAAGTATAGCTTGAAGTCTGGTAAGATGATGCCTCCAAATTTGGTCTTTTTGCTTAAGTTTGCTTTGGTTCTATGGAGACTTTTCTGGTTTCATACTAACCATAAATTATTTTTTTCTAGATCTATGATAAATGGTGTTGGCATTTTAATGGGGATTTCATCAAATCTGTAGCTCACTTTGGATACTATAGACATCATTACAATGTCAGTTCTGCTGATCTATGAGCATGATATGGTTTTTCCTTCTGTTTATATCCTCTGCTGTTTCATTCTTCATTTGTTCATAGTTCTCCCTGTAGAGGTCTTTTATCTCCTTAGTTAAATATGTTCCTTGGTATTTTATTTTCTTTGTTGCTGTTATGAAGAGTATTGAGTCTTTGATCTGGTTCTCAGCTGGACTGTTGTTGGAATAAATGAATGCTACCAATTTGTGTCTGTTAATTTTGTAATATAAGACTTTGCTGAAATTCTCAATTCCAGGAGCTTTTTGTCAGAATATTTGGTGTTTTCTAGATATAATATAATTTTTATTTGGAAACTCTTGATTTTCTTCTCTTGTCTGATTGCTGCAGCTAGGACTTTTAGCATTATGTTGAAGAGAAGTGATAGTGGGCAACCTTATATGGTTCTAGTTCTAGGCAGGAATGCTTTCAGTTTTTCCCCCTTCAGTGGGTTTATCATTTGTGGCTTTTGTAATTTTGAGGTAAGTGCCTATTTTGTTAAGCGTTCTTATTATAAAAGAGTACTGAATTTTGTCAAAGGCTTTCTCCGTATGTTTTGACAGAATCATGTGGTCTTTTTTTTTTTAACTTCTATGTAGGTACTAAATTATGTTTACAGTTTTGCATTAGTTGAAGTATCTTTGCATCCCTGAGTTTAAGCCCATTTGATTGTGAGGTGAATTATTTTTTGATGTGCAGCTGAATTCAGTTTGCTAGGATTTTAATGAGAATTTTTTGCATCTATGTTCATAAGGGATATTGTCTGTTGTTATCTTTTTTTTTTTTTTTTTTTTGCCAAGTTCTTTCCTCACTTTGGTATCAAGGTGATATTGACTTTATAAAATGTGCTAGAAAGGATTCCTTCCCTCTTGGTGTTGTGGAGCAATTTCTATAGAATAGGTACCAACTCTTCTTTATAGGTCTGATAAAATTCAGGTTTGAAACCATGTGATCTAGGATTTTGTTGCTGTTGTTGTTGGAAGATTTTTTTATTGCTGCTTCAATTTCAGCACTTATTGATCTGTTCAAGCATTCTGTTTCCTCCTGAATGAGCCTAGAGAGACTGTGCATTTTTAAGAATTTGTCCATTTCGCCCATGTTTTCAAGTTTATGAGCATAGATATTTTTATAGTATTCAGAGAAGAAATCTTTTTATTTCATGTTATCAGTTAATTTACACGTTTTGAACCGTCTTTGCATCCTAGAGATAAATTCTACTTGATTATGGTGATATTGTCCTATTGAATTTGTTTCGCTAGTGTTATGTTGAGGATTTTTAGATCTGCATTCATCAGGGATATTGGCTTTTAATTTTCTTCACATGTGATATCCTTATTTGGCCTTAATATCATGGTAATGGTCTCATAAAATGAATTTAAAGGTCTAGCCAAGCACTGTGGCAGGCACCTGTAGTTCTAGCTACACAGGAGGCTGAGGCAAGAGGATCCTTTGAACTCAAGAGTTTCAGGTTGCTGTGAACTATATGCCACATTTTACCAAGGTGACAGAGAGATACTCTGTCTCAAAAAGGAAAACAGAAAGTGTTTCCTCATCTCATTTTTTGGAAGAGTTTGACCAGGCTTGATGTTACTTTTTCTTTAGATTTTTGGTACAGTTCACTAGTGAAGCTATTTTGTCCTTAGATATTCTTTCTTGGGAGATTATGATAACTGATTCCTTATCAGTTATTGGTCTGCTCAGATTTTCTGTTTCTTCACGATTCAATCATAGCATGTTGTATGTATCTAGAAATTTAATCATTTCTTATAGGGTTATCCAATTTTTTGGCATGTAATTATTCATCATCTCTCATGAGTATCTACATCCTAACACTTATCCTACTTACCCATGGCTTAAATAGATCTCATAGTTCATAGATTTCACCACTAAACATTTTTTGCACTGTATACCCAGTAACTTTGGTCTTAAATTTGTTGCATAAGAGAACAGTTTTTCCTTTCAAGACAGGGTCTTTCTTTGTCACCCAAGCTAGAGTGCAGTAGCATTACCATAGCTCACTACACCTCAAACTCCTAGGCTCACATGATCCTCTTGCTTCAGCCTCCTCAGTAGCTATGATTAGAGACACGTATCAGCAGACGTGGCTATTTTATCTTATCTTTTCTTTTTTTTGTGGTGGGGTAGAGGTTGGTCTCAAGTGATCCTTTTACCTCATCATCCCAAAATTCTAGGATTTAAAGTGTGATTTACATCCTTCAGCCATAAGAGAATTTTTTTATTCCTTTAATATCATGTGATAAATCTTTTCTGAGTGGTGGAAATTTTTACCTTATATTCATATAAGGTGCCTCACTTCTAGAGAGGAAAATTATAGATGAGTTGTTTCTTTCTGTTTTATTTCTAAGATATGATAATGATTGTGGTGGTAATGACCATGATGCAGACCCTGTGTACTGCTTTCTCTGTATCAGGCATTATTCTCAATGCTTTTTGTATACATTAACTAGTCAGTCATAAGACAAAAATGTTTTTCCTTTCTCAGTATGATTTGCTAGCCGTGATCTCTGAATATAGAATAAAACTGCAAAGCCTACCCAGTTACAAAAATTTACTATTATTACTTTGTTCTTGATATTTTTCAGGCATTTATTATTTATCTTTAAATCACCTTGTTGTAATTTTATAAAAAATTTTATTTGGCTATGAAGAAAGTGCATTCATTATAGGTGAACTGTCATTGAAATTCATTACTCTTTGCTCTAGTAAGTTATAATACATTAATGTTCTAAAATGTAAAAGTGCTTAAAATCTCATTAGAAGTTAACACAGGGTAGAATTTTAAAGTATACATTATTCTCAAGAGGAATTTTATTACAGATTTGTATCTACAATATAGAGACTGTATTTTGAGTAGCCTGTGAAATTATACAAAGAAGTTTAAAATATTAGTGTATAAATATAAACCTAGGAAAACTCTTATCACATATTTTACTGTTCTTTAAAACATGAGAATTGTTTGTGGATAATTATTTGGCCAAGAATAGCCTAAAATCCAAAAATTTTATCTGCATTTACATGTAAATTGCCAAGCATCTGAAATTACAAATAATGACTTTCTCTTTCTTGAAAATGCAATATAGAACTTTATTCCTGAAAGGAGAAACCCTTTTCGTATTAATTGTGATCCTATATTTATGCACAAGTTGAGCATTTGACATTGATAGATGAAAATATTTCTGTGTGTACTCAGTAGGAGAACAAGGCTTGCACAAAATTACCCCTACAAATATTTTGCTAGAGAATTTTTTATCATGCAATTTCAAGTGTGGTCAAATAAATAATGTTCATAGCATACTGATAATTACTAGCTTGAGAAGTGTAAGAATTACAGTGAGTGCTAGAATATATATGATGTATTTTTAGTACACCCTTTAAAAATGAAATGTTTTAATATTCATATTTATATAGCTCACTTAAATCACTCGTGTTTAATATTTCAGAATTGTTAGTCTTTGTAGAACTCTAAATCAAAATTTTTATATAGCCATTTGCCCATTTAGGGTCTTTATTTTAGCGCATTTGCATAAATTAGAGAAGAAAATATGGCAACATTGATTTGTGGTTATTTTCTATAAAATTTTGGTGTAGATTTTGATTAAATATTTAAGAATTTTTATGTTTAATATCTTGATGTCAAGATATTCTGTTTATAAATTGTAGTTTTCTTATTCTTATAAAGGGTAAGAGAAGATACAGGGATTTTTGAGTAGCCAGCTGCTATTCTAGTACAAAAGCAGCCACAAATAAATCCTAAATGTATGAATGGCTGTGTCCCAATGGTGCTTTAATTGTTAAAACAGAAGACAGCCTGCATTTGCTCTGAGGGCAGTAGATTCTTGACCTCTGTGTAGGATACCAAATGACATGGAAGGAAACTGGATGCCAGTTAGACAAGTAGGGAAGGAGACCTAGGGAAAGAGTCCTAATATCAGGTCTACTAACCACCTTAAGGCATTCACAAGCAAAATGTTATATATTGCTTCCTCTTTCATGTGAAATGGTCCACATGCATCCTCAGTGCCTGGGACGTGCTAGGTGCTCAAAGAACAGTTATTTAAACAATAGATGAATAATTCTCAGCAGTGCATGACCCCTAAATGTTAAAAAATATTCTATCTGTAAGAAATGCCAAAAATGTATAAATATGCTTACTATGGACTAATAGAAATGGTATACAGGAGATACTGAGAAATGTTTGATACCCAATGAAGCTGCTATCTGCCAAATTTCAGACCTCTTGAAAGTCTCTCTGTGAGTAGAAAGGGCATGCTATACAAGATTGAGATAAAAAGAATTATAAATGGCTTTGATTTTTTTTTTTTTTTATAGAGACAGAGTCTCACTTTATCACCCTCAGTAGAGTGCCGTGGCATCACGCAGCTCACAGCAACTTCCAACTCCTGGGCTTAGGCGATTCTCTTGCCTCAGCCTCCTGAGTAGCTGGGACTATAGGCGCCCGCCACAACGCCTGGCTATTTTTCTGTTTTGCAGTTCGGCAGAAGCCGGGTTTGAACCCACCACCTTCAGTATATAGGGCCCGGCACCCTACTTGATGATCCACAGGTGCCGCCCTTTGGGTTTGATTTTTAAACTACATGTAGCAAAAGGTTTGCCAGATCCCCCTGTGATTCTGTATGTGCAGAAGTGGGCCAGAGAGAGAAAATTTCACTACTGCACTCCATCCTGTCCTGTCTTTATCCGAGAAAATTCAATTTTCTGTTATTTCTTTGTCTCTGTGTAGTAATTTATTTGCCTGAAGTACATTAGGCCATACTCCTTATAATCATTATTGTAATAGTAACTAGATAAATACAATAATGATGATACTTACATTTTCACGTTTTTGCCCTAATTGTTACTAGTTCTTGAAGATTCTTCAAATTTATGTTCTGTATGTCTCAGGCTATAATCAGAAATAGTTATAACCCTTCTCTTAACCCCAAGGTTAACCCCAAAGGTACCAAGGTATGGTACCTCTGCCTGTTCTGCCCTTGTATAGACAAATACTTTCTTGAGACATAATGGATATTTCAGCTGCAAATGATTTGTCCAACTCAAAAGATTATGATTGTAGGTGATATGAAGAGCAGACATTCTTTAGAAATGATGACCTTGTTTTCACATAAATATCTTTAACTATAAAGACTTCACTTAGAGAAGTATGTCAGATATTTGTGATTGGCTGACATACTCTATGATCTATTAACTTTGCTGATTTTCAAGGCATGCTGGCTTGATTATTATCTTTATGTCATCTATTTTTCTTCACTTCAAAAATGAATAAAGCTTATGTTGTAAAATATTTTTCCTATGGGATATTTTCCTGATGTTTTAATAAAGCATCACTATTCAATGTTTTAATAAAGCACAAATATTCAATGTTCATATTTTGTGTAAGATTATAATTGTAAGCACTTATTATATAATTCATTATGGGTTGTTTTTATACTGTCATATTAAAAATCAAAAGTAATAGTTACCTTTACATCTAGTATAGAATTATGAAGTTTATTTTCAAGCTGTTTTTCTATATGAAATGCTTATTGAAAAAGAATAGAGCCCCTATAATTGGATATACTAATGAAAAACTCTAGTAGAGGGAAATCTAGTTGAAAGGGAAATTAAACCTGTTGGTGGAGAAAGGTGATTCTAAATTAACTTAAATATTATATAATATTCTTCTTTTTTTTTTCTTTTTTTGAGGCAAGGACTTACTCTGTCACCATCCGTCAAGTGCCTTGGTGTCATAGCCCACAACAACCAGAAACTATTGAGCTCAAGCAATTCTCTTGCCAAAGCCTCCCAAGTAGCTGGGACTACAGGCACTTGACAGAGTGCCTGGCTAGTTTTTCTATTTATTAGTAGAGATGGGGTCTCTCTTGCTCAGTCTAGTCTCGAGCTCCTGAGCTCAATCAATCCACTCGCCTCAGTCTCCCAGAGTGCTAAGATTATAGGCAAGAGCCAGTATGTCCAGTTTAAATATTATGTAGTGTTCTTAATTATATCTTAGTACTCTCACTTTGGGCCTAGGATTCAGGATATGAATTTTGTGATACAAATGTCAGGACCTTAGCACATGGTTAACTACATCAAAAAGACTGAAATATAGATTGCTAGTGTTGAACATTAGAGTTCTACTTTCTGAAATATCTTGTTGTTATTGTCTATAATATAGTTTTTCAAAAATTATATTAGTAGATTCAAACCCACCCCAAATTATAAAGCACAGAGCTCTAAGGTGTATGGAATATATTTAGAAAGCATAACCTAGATGCAAGTTTTAAAATAACATATATACTCATTATTAAGAGATCTATATGTGTATAAATATGTGAATTTTCCTCTACTCTTCTTTAACATCACCCAAACAAATAATGGACGTGTACTTTCAGTCATGAAAGCTTCTCTGTGATGGCTGATGTTCCACATATGCAACATAATAAAGAGAGCTCTAAAACACATTATGGAAATAAAAATGTCTTCATCGCAAACTTGGAGTTCCTTAAGAATAAAGACCATGTGTTGTTTAGCAATTGTTTGCATTAACTTGTAACTCTCTTTTAGAATCTGTGTATTTGAAGTAAGGCTATTTTGTAATTGGGTCTTCCAACTGCACTTTAAATTTGAAATTCAAAAAGGATAGAGCATAGTCACAAAAGGGCAATGATCTCTGAATTCAGATGGAACTGAATTTAATACTTGAGACTATTACCTATTTGCCTTTGTAAACTTGGATGAGATATTTAGTCTTTATGAAGTTTATTTTCTTCTTCTATAAGCTGAAATAACATATCATACATTATTAAATATATTGAATGAGTTAAAATACTTGGCAGAGGTATGTAAGAGATCTTAGTTCGGATCTACACTTAAATATCTTGAATATATTTCTATACATTTCCACAGGAATTTCTAATTTATAGTAAAAGATCTAATTCTTGATTTTTACATATGTGCCCAAACTGAATTATGAATTTTACTTTGCATTTTGTCTACTCTTCTACACTTGATTTCAGGTATTACACAATTACATTTTTTACATAAGAAGTTAAAGTTGAAACGCTATTGAGAAACAGGCGCAATAGTGTGAAAATTTGGGAGGCAGTAAAGGAGCCAGCTGAAAAGGAAGCAACATGCTTCTCGACCTTTGTTCTTGGGAATAAGATGTGAATCTTCCATCTGCCAAGGACATGGAAGGGAAATGGCACATAAATACATTCTAGAGGGCACAGGAAGAGTTTTCATGCTTCAGAGGTAAATGGATAACCATTACCATAAATAACTTAAAAATAGAAATGGAAATAGTTTTCCATGGGGTATTAACAATTGAAGCCAGAAATGTTTGTGGTTGCTCATATGGAAATTGCCTTTTTAGATGAATGTACTGACTAGACCTGAAGTAGTCAATAATTTGTGTGAGCTGTTACTTTCAAAGTTCAAAATTCTGTATAGAGTGGCTCTGATTTCAGATAAAGTTTGCATATGTTGGTAGAATTAATATTTCTCTTTTGAATCATTTATGAGAAGGGTTTTTTTTTCATGGAAAAGAAAAATCTTCCCCTTGGCTTTGTTTATTATCAGAGTATAATGTTCATGTATGCTTGCTCAAGTTTTCATAACGAGCATGTGGATCCCAAAATGGGCTGCAGAATTATTTCTGGTGGTCTTTGCATCTATAATTGCTGCCAGCTGAGGAAGCAAAATTCCAAACAAGTTGAAGAACTTTCACAAATGGCACTTAACATAATTAGAAGGTATTAAGGCTCAATATATAGTTTATATAATAGAGTCTTACCTAACCACAAAACATTCAAGGGCCAGTCAAACAGGGGTCTTCACAGAGGTATATTGTTAGCATTTTGTTCAACACTGTACTTGTTTAGATTTATTGAAACCTTCTGCTGCTCCATTAGAAATTATGCCTGTTTAAAAAACCCATTGCAAGATTTTTCTATTTTGTTGTGAGCAAATCAAAGAGCCTATAATAACTGGTTAAAACATGGTCTTTAAATGGTGGGAAATCTATCTTTGTTCGATATTTGCTCATGTATGTTGGAATAATCTGGTTTTGAGATATTGACTAAATAGTATTACTTGCTTAATGAAGAGCATGTTCTACTTTAAGGAAATAAAATTTAAAAATTCAGACTCCAAAACATATATAATGGTAAGAAATCATACTATGAAATTATTCTATATTTTATAGACAAGTTCAACATTACATTCAGTTAATTCTAGGATGTTTCACGATGCCTTTGCTTTGTAATTAGATTTAATTGTGTGCAACTTTTTGGTAAAAGGCAAAAGATTTATGCGATCTGAAGAGAAACTAGAGTATGTGTGTGCAACTTTTTGGGAACATTTCTGTTAATGTTTTGACATATGTGATTGAAATGTGGCTACAATTAAATTATAATTTACAAAAGCAAGAAATACCAAGATTGCCATATTCCTAGGTCATTTCTGTTATCATTTAATCTTATTTTTGTAATTACCTGTCTATTAAAACTTTGCAGGGGTTCTTAACTTATTACTATTATAGGTGAGCCTTGAACAATGCCGGGGTTAGGTATGCCAATCCTCCATGAAGTCAAATTCATGTATAACTTTTGATTCCCCCCAAACTTAACTACTAATAGCCAAGTGTTGACTATACACTTTACTGCTAATATATACAGTGAATTAACACATATTTTGAATGTTATATGTATTATATATTGTATTCTTACAAAAGAAAGTAGGCTAGAGAAAATTGTACTAAGAAAATCATAAGCAAGAGAAAATATGCTTATAGTACTATGCCATATTTATTGATAGTATAGTTTACATTGTCTGTTTACAAGGTAAGTGGTCTGTCAGAAATTTTGGGCAACCCCAGCAGCAGATCTCTGTCTCCTGTGCCTGTCAAGCAGTTCAACTTTTTCTTGTGATGCCCACTTTTCTCTGATTTGAGGGGAGCATATCCAACATCACTAGTGGCACTTTATGTATCCCAGGGTGTTATTCTAGGTTTACACTATTGCATGAAGAACAATGAAAAATACCTGAGCACTGTGAGAGATCACTTTTTACTATGACACACTCATTTTCTTGGAGAGATGAACTGATCACGCTGAGATAATTAGGGTGAGATAGTATTTTAAGTGGATACTTGCAACACTTGTGCTCCCCATACTAGCAACAAGAGGTAGCTAGGAAATTGTTATAGGAGTACAGTTTCTGATAGACTTAGTTTTATGCAGTTATGACTTTGCAGTTGCTTCTGTTTCTCTTGACTGAGAATGGCATAGGTACTATTTGTGTTTTTGTGAGTTTTGATAAATTTTAACTTTCTATATTTGTATATATTTTATGACATTTTATGGTAGAAGATGGTAGGCTAGCATCTGCCTGTCTTTTGTACATTCACAACCTACCTTAAAAAAAAATTTTGGGGGGCGGCGCCTGTGGCTCAGCAAGTGGAGTGCCGGCCCCATATACCAAAGGTGGCAGCTTCAAACCCAGCCTCCGCTTAACTGCAAAAACAAAAATCTAGCCGGCCATTGTGGCGGGTGCCTATAGTCCTAGCTACTCGGGAGGCTGAGGCAAGAGAATCCCCTAAGCCCAGGAGTTGGAGGTTGCTGTGAGCTGTGTGATGCCACAGCACTCTACTGAGGGTGATAAAGTGAGAGTCTGTCTCTCCAAAAAAAAAAAAAAATTTCTGGGCTATATAGTTCATTTGTTTCTTATAATTCTTGTAAATCTCCAAAACATTTTCTTATATGTTTATTGAAAAAAAAAAAAAACCTCATGTATAAGTTCACTCATGTAGTTCAACGGTCAACTGTATTATGAAACCTTACTTAGGTTTCATATGAAGAAATTATCCTCTCAACATTATTTTCTACCCTTCCACCTCCTTCTCACCTCCTTAAAATATATACTTCCTCTCTAATGTCACTTTAATAACATTTTAACATTTTTCCTGTACAAAGTTGAGTCATTTTTAAGTCTTATTTTCTTTCAATAAGGGGGTTCTATATGTACTTCCATCTGTTTAGATCCTGTCTTTCTTACTGTAGTCAAGGTCTCATTATACTAATTATTCTTTTGCTCTGAACCTTTGATACCAACATGTTATGTTTCCAAGAAACTGTTTATAGGTACAGAACAGACATTGCCATTCTGAAAGAGAGAAATAGGACAGAAGAAAGGTTAACAGATTCCAGGTAAATCTAGATCTAAACAAGGCAAATTCCATTGTACCTCAAATCTGAAGAATGCTCTTTAGTTCTATGCTCTGCCCTCTAGGTCTATTGGAGTGGCAGTTCTGTGCCTTACTACTGAAGCTTTGCCAGCAGGAATTAGGTCCCATGGGATCCGGGCATCTGCACCCCAACAACTCCACTATGCCTTGTCATAGTGGGGGCTATCTGCAGTGGTCCCTCTCCATGACTGTTCTGTTTTGGGTCCTGCCCCTACTGGCTGGGGTCCTCAACAAGTGTGGGGTTCCAAGCCCAAAATTCAACCTGATGTCTTTTGAAATCTTGGTGGAGGCAACTTTGACCCCTGGACAGTCTGTGCAGTGGAACTGCCAAAATTTTCTGCCTGCGTCCTCCAGAAGAGCCCAGGTGTCAGCTCAGCCCACTGGAGAGATACCTGCGGCAGCACCTCCTTTGAAACTAGTCTGCCACCAAGACCATTATACTCGGGTCAATGATAGAAAGGACAGCTTCAGTGATGTGCATTACCTTCACTATCATTCTTCTGTTGTCTTGGTTCTCCTGAGGCGGCTGCCCATACTCATCTCCTTATCAAATGTCCACTAGTTTAGTGTTCTAGCCTGAATAGGCTTTTTCATTATTGTCCATTTTGACTGACTGAGAATTTTCCAAATCTTTAACTTCTGCTTCCCTTTTTATTAATAATTCTGTCTTTAAGCCTTTTATCTCTTCTCATATTTTATTCTTAAGCAATCAGAATAAACCAGTCCCTTTGTCACTTTAGTTAGAAATAGCTTCAGCTAAACATCCCATTACACAGCTTTCATGTATATATGCTTTTTGACTGACATCCTGGTAAACCCGTTGTAAGTTCAAAAATGTAAGTTGAAAAAGCATTTCTTACACCTAACTTAGCAAAGATCATAGCTTAAACGAGCCTACTCTAACAAATCTCAAAACACTTTCATACCACTGAAAAGTCGAAAAATGCTAAACTGCACCTTTGTAAGTCAGGGACAACATGTACTAACTTCCACAAAACAGAAAGGGAGCACCATTCAGCCAAATTCTTAGCCACTTTTTAGATAATAAGGATTATCTTTTCTCTAGTTTCCAAAAATAATATTCCTTATTTCCATCTGAGGTTTCATTTAAATGACTTTTACTGCTCTTTGTTTTTTCCTTTTTTTTTTTTTTTTTTTTTTTTTTTGAGGTAGAGTATGTATGTCACCCTCGGTAGAGTGCCTTGGCATCATAGCTCACAGCAACCTCAAACTCTTGGGCTTAAGTGATTCTCTTGCCTCAGCCTCCCAAGTAGCTAGGACTATAGGCACTTGCCACAATGCCCAGCTATTTTTTTTTTTTTTTGGTTGTAGTTATTGTTGTTTGGCAGGCCCAGGCTGGGTTTGAACCCACCAGCTCCAGTGTATGTGACTGGTGCCCTAGCCACTGAGCTACAGGCGCCAAGCCAATGCTCATATTTTTATCAGCATTCTGTTCAGTGATACTTAAGGCTTTCTTTAGAGCTCTCCTCTCTTCTTTTCAGGCCCTCACTAGAATTGCCTTT
>CAUYON010007742.1:0-11672 GCA_963573935.1 Arctocebus calabarensis | reverse complement strand
TGAAGACTACAACCCATTTATTGCACAGGAAGACGGGGAAAGGGGAGAGGGAGGGAAGGGAGAGGGAGAGGGTGGGGGGGAGATGGGACAAAGGGTGAGATTACATTTGTGGTACATATTCGAAGGGTCAGGAGAAAACTTCTAAATACGGATCAAAAATGTTTTCACATAGTAATCGAGAAAATCTCATGAATGTTATGTTAATCAGGTTGATAAAAATATCTCAGATTGCATGTGAAGCCTGCACACTGTACCCCATGATTGAACTAATGTACACAGCTATGATTCAATAAAAAATAAATAAATAAAGTAAAAAAAAAAAAACAATGCATGCAAAGAAAAATTAATTAGGATATTCTTGAAGAAACTCAAAGGTTGCACAAGCTGGCTGACAAAATTATTCCAGAGGACACATCTTTAAAAGCAATCTCTAAAGTGCAAAAGATTTCAGTTAAAAACTATAGTACAGGGGGCAGTGCCTATAGCTCAAAGAAGTAAGGCGCTAGCCCCATATACTGAAAGTAGTGGGTTCAAACCCAGCCCTGGCCAAAAACGGCAAAAAAAAAAAAAAAAAAAAAAAAAAAACCGCAAAGGAACAGTAATATTGGCTAATGCCTATAATCCAAGCAATCGGTGAGGCCAAAAGAGGAAGATTGCTTGAGTTTTGGAGTTCAAGACTAGCTTAGCAAGAGCGAGATCTTGTCTCTACTAAAAACAAACAAAAAATAGTATTCCTGAGGCTGAGGCAGGAGGATCACTTGAACCCAGCAGGAGTTTGAAGTTGCTAAGTTGAGGCCACCACACTGTAGTCTGGGCAACAGAGTGAGACCCTGTCCCTCAGAAAAAGAAAGAGAGAAAAGTGAAAGAAAAGAAAAGGCAAAACTATAGCCCAGGGGCAAAAAAAATGTCCTTTGTTCTGTGTTTAGGGTACCAACCACATGCACTGGAGCTAGTGGGTTCGAACTCAGCCCAGGCCTGCCAAACAAACAAAAAAAAAATAGCCAGTGTTGTGGCAGGCATCTCTTCTCCCAGGGACATAGTAGGCTGAGGCAAGACAATTGCTTGAGCCCAAGAGTTTGAGGTTGCTGTGAGCTGTGATGCCACAGCACTCTACCAAGGGTGACATAGTGAGACTCTGCCTAAAAAAAAACTACTTCAATCCTCAAGACTTAGGAAGATCTTCTTTCCTCAACCAATCAGATACCTTCTCTAACGGTAAAGAACATGGCAGGTACTCAGAGAATGAATTAGAATGTTTATTGGACCACATCCCCTGAGATAAACCATTTGTCTCATCACAGATACAGCGGTCTCCAAAGCATGAAACAGCCTCTCCTATCAGCAATTAACATGGGCAAACTTAACATATTGTACAATGTTGATTTATGGTGACAATTAAGAATGTATTACCAAAGTCTATTTCACCATTAACATCCCTAGAAATAGGATAACTTTTAAATCTTCTGGCTGCTCCCTCCCTAACAGCTTGGATCTTGGCTAAGGATTTACAGATTATAAATTTAACAAAGGATGAAAGCTGTGAGGGGAGAGTCTTGAACAGCAAATAATGAGTCTAACCGGTGTCTCAACTTCTCAGTGAGATTTATAATGCCTCACTCACTGCCTAAGGCCAGGGAATCTTTTATTTCGAAGTTTATAGCCTCTATCACTTATTGGTTTAGCTCCAGATGTGCAAGTTCTTGGCCCTTAGATGCGATTCTTTTTGGAAGCCAGTATTCATTCCTTCAGCAAGTCTTTTTCTCTGGGAATCTTTTTGGAGAATAGTAAACCCACAAAGCAATGGCTTTCATTTCCAAAGATTAAAACAGGCGCCTATGACTTAAACAGATTTGCTGTGCAGACACTCCATTATACATTTATCTGAAAGAAAGCCCAATACTAGAATTCCAATACTCTGCCTTAGCAAAACTCTGGGGCTAATTGTTTCTCTGATTCTGGAGTTGGATTCTCACCTCTGGTGAAGCTGGGTCTCTTTTGGAATCACCAGTCACCACAAAGAAACATGAGCAATAACCAATTGCTCTCTACTCAGAGTTGAACTGGCAGAGTTTCAGAACCAGTCATATCCAGGTCAAATTTTCCCAAAGTGGCTCGCAGATCATCAGCATCTCTAAAGGGAAGAGAAAAATCCTCTGTATCAAACCTACAGAATCATAATCTCTGGGGTTTGGGTTTAGGAATCTGCATTCTAAACATGCTTTACAGATTATTCTTACACACACTAAATTTTGGGAAACTCTGACCAAACTTTGTTGGGACGGATGAGAGATGAGCCAAAGGAACAAGTCACCTACTCTAGATGGAGAGCTCAGATGCCAGGAGTAAACACCTCTCTTCCTTGCCTTTGAAGATTTTCTTCTGAAAACATAACCCATCATCTGGGCCCCACGGAGAGAACGGGAGATGAAATTCTTCAGGAAAGTTCATCTCTCTGAGATATTTACCCTTCATTGGACCACCCACCATCATGACAATATTTCTATACATACAACCCTGTCGGTTTCACGATGAAATATGTGCCTATAATTTACTTGGCACTCTTCTAGTTGTTAGAATATTTTTAGAAATGAAAATAACTTGAGAACTCAAGTAATGAATATACAACAGAAGAATTTCAGATATCCTGAGGCTGGTGGGGAGATGATATTTTTACTCTATTTATAGGTAACACTACCTTACTGCTTTCCTGATTTCCCCCAGGGAAGAGTCATATGAAGTTTGTTTAATGGGACAAATATTGGGGGTAGAACCTAGTACCATAGATGAGCACACATTTCCAATGTTGTCTGGTCATAAGAATTTCAGAGCATGGCATTCTTCCAAAGGGTGAATCATCCACAATGCAATACACATAAGTGTGCACATACACACATAAACACACACAAATACATTTTGGAGAGGTAATGTTCTATTTGGCAGGGACTTGTAGAGAATAGTGACTCAGTGGGTGTAAAGTTTACTCATTCTGATTACCAGACTCTTAACAACAATAATCAAAAATCATTAAAAAACATCAGATATCCACCCACAATAACACAAACATTTCTCCTACAGGGTACGTTTTCATAATATCAATCAGATGTGACAAGGCCCACTGAGATGGTGGCTGTGAGGCCTAGCATTTACTGGGAGCTTAATTTGTGCTCAAGAATTTTGCCTGCATGGTGGGTGATCCTTACCACAATGTCTGAGTTAACTTTTTGTCTTCATTTTACAAATGAGCAAACAAAACATTTAAGTGGCTTGCCAAGATTATACAGCAGAAAAGTGAGAGACATGAGATTTGAATCCAGGTGGCCTGATTCCAGGAACAACTTTTTTTGTAAAAGGCCACACAGTAAATGTTTTGGGCTATGCAGGTCACAAGGTCTTTGTTGCAACTACTCAACTCTGCCACAGTGGCAGGAACTGGCCACAGTGATCAGTAAGCAAATAAGCGTGGCTGAGTGCCAATCGAACTTTGTCAGTGTTGAAATTCGAATTTCATATCACGTGTATACATCTTAAAATGCTATCCCTCAGGATCTTTTAAAAACCATTTAAAAATGTAAACATCATTGTTATTACATGATCCATGTGAAAATGAGTAATGGGCTGAATTTGGCCCTCAGGCTATAGTTTGTAGCCCTCTGATGTAGACCTCTGATGTATTGTATCCTGTCTTTCTCCACTACAAGGTGTCCTAAAGATTGCCCACAAAGTTACCATACATAGGGAAAATGGGAAATTATAAATAAATGTACCTTTATTTACAGAATATTTACTACAAAAAGGTGACCAAAATGTAGTGAATATTTTGAAATTATTTTATAAAATTTTTTAATGAGTAATTTGTAAATGAAGGTATATTTAGGTATAATTTCACATTTTCCCTGTGTATGGGCAAGTCACTTCTCAGTTTCCTCACTGGTAATCACCAGGGTCTGCTATCTTGAATGACAGTACACAGTCAGTTCATATTTTCATTTAACAAATATTTATTAAACCAAGCACTGGTCTAGATACAGGAGGTGCTAGATTCAGTCCCTGCCCTTACTGAACTTGTATTTCAGTAGAAGTAACAGACAAGTAAGCAAGTGCTCTACTAGCAGGACAACTAAGTCTGCTAAAAAGCTCAGAATTTGACAAACACACCATGGGGAAACTGGGGATATCTTTTAGAAGGAGGCAGTTCTATATGAAGAGATGAACCTCAAATCATACTTTCACTTCTCCTGCCCTGGTTTGACCTCTGGGAAGAGCACTGAATTATCTGAATCACAGAATCTAGCTAATTGCTCTAACTCCTTGACAAGGGATGTATTTGTTCTTTACTGTTGTGCAACAAGTTACTATACACTTAGCAGCTTAAAACAATGTACCATAACTTCTCACAGTTTCCATGGATCAGGAGTCTGGATGCAGCTTAGCTGGCTCTTCTGGTCAGCATCCCATGAAACTGTCATCAAGCCATCAGTTGGGCTGTGCCCTCATGTAGAGGTTTGAATAGAGCAAAATCAGCTTCCAAGTTCTTTCAGATTGTTGGCAGAATTCATCTTGTTGCAACTGCAGAATTCATGGTGGTTTGCTTCTTCAAGGCTAGCAGGGTAGTGAAAGTGTGCCTTCTCAAAGTCATGACATGTGACATAATGAGGACCATGACACACCATCACCTTTGCCACATAACATATTTTAATCAAGGAAGTGACAACTCCATCCATCACTCTTGCCATATTCTATTGACTAGAGCAAGTCACAAGTCTTGCTACGCTGAAGGGAAGGGGACCACCTGAGACATAGCACGAAAGGGCAGAGATGATGGGGTCATCTTGGAATCCTATCTTCCATAGAAGGCATCATCTGGAACACAGTTCTGGGTAATGGAATTGTCTTAAATTTCAGTGTCTTAGGACCAGGTATGGTGGCTCATGCATGTAAGTCTGGGAGGCTGAGGCAGATGGTTGTCTAATCTCAGGAGTTTGAGACCAGCCTGAGCACGAGTGAGACCCCATCTCTACTAAAAATATAAAAATTAGCCAGGTGTGATGATGGGCGCTTGAAATCACAGCTACTTGGGAGGCTGAAGCAAAAGGATTGCTTGAGCCAAGGACTTTGAGGTTGCTGTGAGCTGTGACACCATGGCTCTCTGCCCAGGGTGACAAATGTTATAAATAACATTTATTTATATAAATAACTTAGAGCACTGCCTGTAACACAGGAAGAATTCACTATCATTTTTATTATCATTTGCCACTATCATTATTGAGAAGATCCCAGCCATGTCTCCTCCAGCTCAGAGCATCATTCAAGTCTCTTCAAGGTGATTTGAGATACAGCTATGCAGAGAGTAACTTCCTTTCTTTTTTTCAGAATAAGAAGACAAATTGCTTTGTTTTATAAAATAAAATAGAATGAGATCTTAGTTTAGATATTCGAGAGGTGACAGCCCCAGGTATTATCTTCACCAAGAATAACATCATAGTATTTCTGATTCATTTAAAGAAGACAAGAAGAGAAATTCTAATTCCTACTGCCTGCCCAGTCACTTCAAAAATTCTTAAAGAAGCTAAATTCAAAAAAGAAAAAGACACCTTGGATTTTACTTTTAGGTTTTGGTTTTTTGTTTTGTTTTGTTTTTTTATTTTTTTTTAATTGAGTCATAAACACATAGATCCTGTATACATTAATGCATTTATGGGGTACAATGTGCTGATTTTAAATACAATCTGGAATACTTACATCAAACTAGTTAATATAGCCTTCACCTCATTTACTCAATTATTGTGTTAAGATATTTATACTCTATACTTAATAGACTTGGCATGTACCCTTGTAATATGAACCACAGGAATGGTCCCACAGTTTACCCTCCTTCCCTCAAATCTCCCCAGATGCCCCAGAAGCAATGATTTCAATTTGATGTCTTCTTCCTATACTAGGAAAGAACAGTAAGTTGATAAAATTATGGCCTTGGCTTTCAAATGTTGTGGCCAATTATTGAAGAGCTATAATCCACAGGCTCCATTTTTTAAAATATGCACAATGACACTGTCAATTTGTACACCGAAAAGCAATTTTCTAGTGATGGTAGCATTCAACAGTCTCAAAGCTGGCAATCTGAGTAGTAGTCTGGATAATCTGAAGGTGTCATCTGTTTATGTTTTGGTTAGAGAGTCTTGGAATTCCACGTAAGTTTTTTCCTGAAATGTCTCCATCTGTCTCAGGCCTTCCAGACCTGGATAATCCAGAGTGAAGAGCACTCTTGCCTTCAGGTAGGCATTTTCATATCTACCAACACAGAGTCTAATCACACTGTTACAAAACTTCTATTACTTGAAGATGTGCTCCATCAATAATTTTCTTCTTCCTCTTCACATTTTTTTTTTAACAATTGGTGAATGTTACTAACATAGTTGCTACATTCTTCACTTGTCAGCTCTGGACAAGACCAAGACTAAAAAGTTCTGTCCAATAAGTTTTCACCAGTGACATGCCCTAGCACCTGCAAAGAAGAATCAAAAGTTCCCAGTGCATCAATAAAAGTAGTGGTCTAGAGGCCACGTATGAATGGAGTGCATATTCAGAGACTCAGGCATAGGACAAGGCATGGTGAGCCCAAATACTACATGTAAATGGCTGAGAACTGGCTCCTCTTTTTCAATACAATATATGCTCAAATCTCCAGAAATTAAGGGTACACTTCCTTCCATGCCCTCTACTGAGCTTTGATAGGGTGTGCTTTCTTCAGGATTTGATGCTTTTGCTAGAGCGTCAAATTCCTTGAAACATCACCATTGGTCTGCATTACTTGAAGAAATTCACACAAAGAAGTATCACCCTTGCTAAAGTTTTGTTTTTTGTTTTTTGTTTTTTTGTGGAGACAGAGTCTCACTCTATCGCACTCGGTGGAGTGCTGTGGAGTCACAGCTCACAGCAACCTCCAGCTCTTGGGCTCAAGCGATTCTCTTGCCTCAGCCTCCCAGGTAGCTGGGACTACAGGTGCCCACCACAGCGCCCGGCTAATTTTTGATGCAGTTTGGCCGGGGCCGGGTTTGAACCCTCAGCCCTCGGTATATGGGGTCGGCGCCCTACTGGCTGAGCCACAGGCACCACCCCCTTGCTAAAGTTTTTAATCATAGACATTCCATTAATATTGTGAGAAAGATCTTTAGTTTTTCCGAGATTCACTAATGATTTAACGATAGTGGCCAAAGTATTTAAACCTCTCTGACATGATTCAGGCTTATTTGCTGTCATTGACATTATTGATTCAGTTTTTATTCCAGATGGACAAATACAAATATTCCTGAACAAGTATTCCTGAACAAATACTCCTGAATATGAGTCCTGTTAGCCTCATAGTTTCACTAGCTATTACCAAAGTTGGAGCGACAGCTGATGGATGAGGGAGGTCTGTTTGGATGTGGATTTTTTTTGTTGAAGTGGCAAATTTGGAAGGTTTCGCTCATGAACTTCAATAGGTTTTCTTTTACATTGAACAGAATCTTGCTTCATCACAAATGAACCTTTGTAAATGAACATTGCAACTCTGTAAACTACAGTATTAACAGTGGTTCCAATGGTGTTTATTAATAACACAGTCCTTCGACCCCCCCAACATGAATACACTAAATTTTTTCAGATGGTTCTTTTAAAAAATTCTTTGTAGCCTTCACAAGTTACTGCCCCATAATGATGCCCTGATGCTTTGTCCCCACATGTTATACAAAGATCCAAAAACTTATTTGGCCCCCAGTCTAGGGAAGAATTACCTGGTATGCGGACAGATCAGGAATGACACCTGCTGCATCTGGAAGTGTGAGAAACCTTTTCCTGGAGTGGAATCTCACTTGGCCAGGATGGCTTTGCTTGGAATAGAGCTATCATGATTTGTCAGAATGAACTGCTTACCTTGTGTATTATGATCGAGTGCTATCACAGTCTGGATTTTTTCCCAGTTTACCGCTCTGTAAGCTCTCCCATTTGTTGTTCAGTAATTTGATGTGCGATTTCTTCCATGATTACTGTGATCTAAATGTTAAAATGACCTGCACCTCTCTGCCACCTTACTCCTGCAACCTGCACAGACCAGTCCTGCTGTGGTCGAAGCTGGGGTTGGGGCACTCCAGGAGGAGAGGTTGGAGACAGCTGAAGGAAATGGGGAAATAAACAGAAGGGGAGGAGCTTCCTGGGTTTGTGAATTCAATGGGGGTGTGTCAGAGATCATCAACTTCCTCCTTTGTCTCCAGGGACTTCTATATATCACCTACTAGGTCCACACCGCCTTCAACATCTTAGCCTCCTCAATCTGCACCTAATGGCTCTGTGCCATCTCATTTTCTAGGTGGAAATGTTTCCATCCGAATGGGTTATGATCTTTTACCCATAACCTCTGAACTCCCAAATCCTAATTTGCTTTCATTCAACGAAATCAACTTAAAATCATTCATAGCATGCCTACTGCACATCAAGTGCTGGGCTTTTTACTTCTCAGCAGGTTTGCTTTTCAATCTGTAACCTCAGACTTTTCTCTCATTTAGCCTGTTGAGATTCAGATTCACTGACAATTTTTCCCAATCCACTTAAGATTGGGTACATTTTTTAAAAGCAACATCTGTAGCTTTGAAGTGTTATCAGAAATTCTGTGTGTGTGTGTGTGTGTGTTTTTTACTGTATCAAAATGCACAGAATTAAACCTCCCTCTCTCTGTTTCCCTGCTACCTTATCCTGCCATTTAGACTCAGTTTTGTTTTCCACCTCCCTTAAAACTGACTCTCAGAAAGATCTCTGGATGACTGGTTGACAGTCTTATCTTTTTTGTTTGTTTGCTTTCATTCGTTTTGCCTCTGATCTCCTAAGAATATTTTCTGCAAGATTTTCTTCATACTAAAATAACCAAGTGATTGTCACCATATGACTAGTAGTAATACTACTATTAATAATGATGACATTAATAATAATTCATATTTCTGGAGCTCTTCATATATTCCAGGGTCTATCATAACAAATTTGTGTATATTAGCCCATTTAACCCTCATTTGGAAAATCAGGAAACTGAAACACAGACAAATTAAGTAACTTGTCTAAGGTCACACAGCTCCTAAGTGGCAGCTGAGATTTATACCCAAGCTGTCTAATTTCACAATCTACACTTTTAATCATCATACAAATTTACCTCCCCATATTGACAGTAGGAACAATGTTTATGGAACCTACAACCCCTTAATCAGAAATAAATTTTGAATCCAAATGACATGTCAAAGTAGTAGGGAATTAAGGAAAGAAAGAAGGAAAAGTATAATTCTGAATCCCTATGAAATATTAGCGAGTGTTAGTAAGGTGAGCTCTTTTGCTAATATTTCAATGCTCTAGATACTGCTTTTAACAAATCAGCCCAACCAAAACAGAATGTATGATACTGAACAGAATTTAAAACAGGCACAGTGAGAGAAGACAAAGAGCAAGAAGATTATCTGGGTGTTGAGTCAGTCAAAACTTGAGTCAAATCCTTGTCTGAGACTTAATATCCAGCTGAATGTTGGCAGACAAGGTGCTCAACCTCACTCCTTCTTGATGAAATGAATGCTTGTTCCTAAAAGCAAGCTAGTAAGTCAGCGACAGATTCTTGCTCATGTGTTAAAACGTGGTGCTCTGCCTGTATGGCTGGAAAGTAATATTTATTTAATTTTGGTTCTATTTCTATCTAATTTTCAAGGCAACCAAGAATCAAGGTATAGCAAATTATAAATAATGTTTGATCATGAAGTATGATAATGTTAGCATTCAACACAGGGCATTTCCCTGTACTTCTTTTAGAAAGAATGAAGCATTGTCTTTTGCAGAAACTTAGATGGAACTGGAAGCTGTTGCCTTAAGTGAAGTAATTCAGGAATAGAAAAATAAATGCTGCGTGTTCTCACTCAAAAGTAGAAGCCAAACTATGGCTATGCAAAGATACACCAAGTGGAATAATGGTCCCTGGAGACATAAAAGGAGTCCCCTATTGAGTATAATGTACACTATTTGAGTGATGAGTACAGTAAGAGCCCAGACTTCATCACTATATAACACATACGTGTAGCAGAATTCAACTTGTCCCTCCTAAATCTATTGAAATTTTCAAAAAAAAAATTGAAAAAAATAACATTTAAATGATTTCTTAAGAAGAATTAAAGCTTTACATCTTTTCATTTGTGGTAGTTGGTGGAGGAATCCAGTTCATTCATTCAGCAAATGGTTACTTATGTTCATGAGCATAATAATATTTGCCATACTCCTACATTAAGCCAGGCTCTGTGCTAAACCCTGGTCTAGAATGGTTTATCTAGATCGAGCCCAATCGTTAAGCTTCACTCTCTGCTGAGTATTGAACCATACAAGACTGCAAGTAATTGATCATTATTTACTCATAAAAATGGCAATTTTCATTATTCAACCTAATAATAGGGAAATACATTAAGTGATTACACAAACAGGAGTACAATTATAATCTGAGAAAATGGCCATGCAGGAAAGATGTGAGGCTCTACGTAAAACAGAGGAAACTGACCAAATGCTGGTTTCCAAAAAGTGTTGGGAGATACTTCTTCTCCACTCTATGTGGCTTCCCAAATTCAAAGAATTTCATGAATGGAATAGTCCTGGCCTCATTCCACCCTCCTCCACTGCCAGCTTGGGAGGATAATAGGACTAAGCCCCACTCCCTCCTTTCTCCTTCCTCTTAGGAGCCACCATAGAACATCTGCTTTGCTCTGATTCTCAACACTTAATAGATTCTTTTGTTTTGTTTTGGTTATGGTAAATATGTATGTAAAACTTACCATTTTAATTATTTTAATTAATTAAGTATTTTTAAGTTCAGGGACATGAAGTATTTTCACATTGTTGTGCAATCATCACCACCGTTCATCTTCATCTTTCCAAACTGAATCTCTACCCATTAAACAATAATTCCCTATTCCATCTCCTCCCAATCCTTGCAACCACCATTTTACTGTCTCTATAAGTTTGACTACATCAGAGACCTTATGTGAGTGAAATCATACAGTATCTGCTTTTTGTGACCAGCTTGTTTCACTTAGCATAATGTCCTCAGGGTTCATTCTTATCCTAGAATATGCTAGCATTTCCTTCTTTTTAATGCTAAATAACATTCTATTGAATGTGTGCAACACATTTTGTTTATTCATTCATCTGTCAATGGACATGTGAGTTACTGTCCCCTTTGGGCCATTGTAGAAAATGCTGTTATGAGTGTGGGTACACAAATATCTATTTAGTCCCTCCTTTCAATTATTTGGGATATATCCTCAGAAGCGGAATTGCTGGACCACATGTTAATTCCATTTTTAATTTTTCTATGAACCACCATACTGTTTTCCATAGGGATCACACCATTTTTTTTTTTGAGACAGAGCCTCAAGCTGTCACCCTGGGTAGAGTGCCAGGCATCACAGCTCACAGCAACTTCCAACTCCTGGGCTCAAGTGAGTCTCCTGCCTCTGCCTCTAAAGTAGCTGGGACTACAGGCACCCACCACAATGCCCAGCTTTTTTTTTTTTTTTTTTTTACTTGCAGCCGTCATTGTTTGGCGGGCCCGGGCTGGATTTGAACCCGCCAGCTCAGGTGTATGTGGCTGGTGCCTTAGCCACTTGAGCCACAGGCTCTGAGCC
>CAUYON010007741.1:0-59492 GCA_963573935.1 Arctocebus calabarensis | reverse complement strand
TAGTGATCAAGGAAATGCCATGAAGGATATCTGTAACAGTATGATCAAAATATTTCTGAATGTATATGAATCGTGCCCTGTGATTGCACCAATGTACATAATTATGATTCAATAAAATTATTAAAAAAAAAAAAAAGAAATCTCAAAGGGGAAAAATAACAGCAAAAAAATAGGCAAAACCAAATTTCTTTGCTTTTTCTCCAATGATGCCATTCTTATTTCCAAATGCATTAAGTAATGGATGGAAATGTATGCACTGTTGCTCAGTTCAATTCGGCTGGAAATTTTACAGTTCTTGTGTAGGTGTTTTATGTAATCAATTCCCCAAAACTCTGAACCTAGAGCTATTTCCTCGTGGATCTGCAGCTACCAGTTTCTGGAGTCTGCTGTACTGCAGAGTGAGTATGTGGAAGGTGAACTTAATTCCATATAAGTTCAATGTGTTCTTCTGGCCCTACAAGTTTAAATGGTACCTCACTCTTCAAGAAGCAACTTAGAGGTCAATTCTTCCATGACATTTTTACTCACACATAGGAGTATAGTTTCATACATTCCCCTTAATAATTTGTGTTTAAAATAGTTTGATAATATATGTTAGACACTATTTCAAGTGTTTTATGAATATTCACTTTCCGAAGCCTCGGAATAGCCCTATGAGACAGGTGCAGTTATAAATCACCATTTTACAGAAGAGGAAACTAAGGCACAAGGTCACAGGGTTAGTGATATGTTCAATATTTGAATTTAGGCAAGCCTAACCATTATGCAATCTTATCCTTTGTAAGAAGTAAGCCTGTGTATTCATTCATTTCTATTTGGCCCACTTACTTCATGGTGGCTTATTTGAAGGAATAGTTCAATAAGTGTATTGAATCAGTGAACGGATACATGACCTAATCTTTCAGCCTGTATCATGTCACTGGCCTATGATAGTGGTAAAAATATGCATTTCAGAGTGAAACATACTGAGTTGGCTATTGCTACTCATTACCTCTGGGATATGGTAAAATTCCTTAACATCTGAACGTGTTTTCTTATCTCTGTTATTGACACAAAGATAGGGCTGTTGTGAGGGTTAAATGAAGTATGCATGTAAAGTACTCAGCACAGGGCCTGGAACAGAATTAGTGCTCAGTTCATTTCAGCCGTTTTTATTATTTCTTGTACTAAAATAACCTCTCCCAACATGCTTACACATATGTACCGGGAGGTTTTTTTAGTTGGGCTTGTTTTATTAACTTTCCTTTAAAAGAAAAAAAAAAAAAAACCAAAGCCAAAAATCTAATCATTTAATCAGTGGTATTAATTTTGTTCCAGGGCCCATTCTGGCACCTTGCCCTCAGCAGAGCATGCAATGGAGATTCTGAAAGGCTCTCTTGTAGGAAGATGGGCCAGTCCTGGGAATGACGTGGCAGCAAAAGGTGCTACATGACCACCCTGTGTCTTTCCTCCAGCATCTGACAGGCTGCACTTCCAGCCCTGCCCATCCACCTTGTCAGGCTGGGGCTGCCTGGCTAGAAAGTCATTTAGTATTCCAGTGATGGCCCCAGAGCATTCCAGGTGTCAAGGGAAAAGCAGCAGAAGACTACAATTTTGCCCTTGGTAACACTTAATGAGGTTAATTTATAGAGCTTGCTGGAAGTTGAAGACCTGATGCTGATCCAGGGCTTCTTTTGTGCCAAGAGCCGTGCTGACTGTTTTATTTTCATTATCCCATTCCAGCTCTACTGCACCCCTATGCAAATTTTAAATGTTGGTTGATAATTTGTAATAAAGAAGTAAGAATGGAAAGTGCCACCGTTGCCTCCACGTACATATCGGGGGAGTGGATGATGACTATTTCTTGTGCTCTGCCACATTTTTCTTCAAAGGCAAATTGTTGAGTGTTGTAGCATCTTTGAGTTCTCCAGGGACCTCGCCTGCAGTGAGGACATGTTTGGCAGAGAAATGAGGCAAACGTTGTGTGGGGAAGGCGAGGAGCTTCATTTCAGTGGACAGTTTATTTTCCCCCAGAAGAAGCTTGTAATCATGACCTAGGTTCTATTCTGTCAGTTGCCTTTATTTGCTTCCTTGTAAAAATACAATACAATGCTTATTTACAATAACTATCTTTTTTAGTTATGTGATGTTTAAAAGGTGTAAACATCATCCTCCCATACTTCTTCTAAGTAGGTGTAACTTTCTAAAAGGTGTAACTTTCATCCTCCCAAACATCTTCTAAGTAAGGTTCAGGTATTTCAATGAACCTGACAAAGTTCGATAGTTCGATGGATTTCTAGGAGGAAAGGTCTACACACACACACACACACACACACACACACACACACATCACACGCACACTCACAGCGGAGAACACTGCCTGACTCATAGGTGGCACTCTGTATATTTGTAGAATGAGTGTATACAAAACATACACCCTATTACTTTTCTTTCTCTCTGAGAGCAGCTTCAGGATTTTTACAAATGGTAAAATTTCAATATGTACCTTTCATTTTAAAATTTTACTTTATTATTATTATTATTTTTAATTTCTTTGAGACAGACTATCACTCTCTTGCCCTGGGTAGAGTGCCTGGAATAGATCACAGCAACTTCAAACTCCTGGGCCCGAGCAATCCTCTTGCCTCAGCCCTCTGAGTAACTCAGACTACAGGCACCTGTCACCATGCCTGGCTAGTTTTTCTATTTTTAGTTGAGGCAGGGCCCTATTCTTGCTCAGGCTGGTCTCAAACGCGTGAGCTCAAGCAATCCACCTGCATCAGCCTCCCAGAGTGCTAGGATTAGAGACTTGAGCCACCATGCCTGGCCTCTAAACTTTTACTTTAAACACAATTTCAGAAAGAGATTATTCTAAAATGTGAACATTACTTAATTTTGGTTATACAGGACAGTTTATTAGAGTGGACTGTAATTCCTGTAGAATTTATCGAGGTGAGATCATTTTCTCTCTATACTAAATGGCCCTAGACTGTTGTACTTTTAAATGCGTGTCATCTGATTTTCATAAATTCTCTGTCCTCTCTCTCTTACTGTCTGCTAGTCCTTACTGCCTTCAGTGCATCTTACTTTAGCAGTTTTCTCTCCATTCCCCATACAATTAGCAGTTTCTGCTTTCCTGTGGACTAAGGAGCTGAGTAATGGATCTGTAGGAACGATGTGTATGATAAGAACACACAGCGCTGAATGCAGACTGCAGACTCTTCTCTAAGGGAGGGGAGTAGAAAGGCAGGGGAAGCACAGACAAGGTCTTCATGTAAGTGAGCCCGTCTTACATGTAGTAGCGCTGGAGTCCAGTCCCCTGTGTTAGTATGGGGGTCGTGGCAGAGATATTTATTTACTCATTTGAACAGTAAGCATTTTCTGGAAGTGAACCTTCTGTAAGTAAGACACTGGTGAGATATGAAGAGTTAAAAACACACAAACATAACCACTGAAGAGTGAAAATGTATGGACTATTATAAGAGATGAGATACACATCACACCTATAGTCTCAGCACTCTGGGAGACCAATACAGGTGGGTTGCTTGAGCTCAGGAGTTCAAGACCAGCCTGACCAAGAGTGAGACCTCATCTCTATTAAAAATAGAAAAACTAGCCAGGCATTGTGGTGGGCACCTGTAGTCTCAGCTACTCGGGAGGCTGAGGCAAAAGGATCGCTTGAGCCCAAGAATTAGATAATGTGAGCTATGATCACATTATCATAGCTATGTGAGCTATGTGAGCTATTTGATCATATGATAATGTGAGCTATGATCGCGTTATCATATGATCAAAACATGTAAGAGTATAGAACATAGCTTTAAGAAGATGTATAAAACATTTTAGCATTTGAAAAAAGAGATGACTGTGCAACTTAGGAAGAGATTTGTGAGAAAGTTGTATTTGAAATGTATCTTGAATGTGGGACGGGTTTTGCACATATAAAGATTGGTGAGGAGGGGTGCTGTATGAATTAGGGTCGGACCAGGGGAGCAGAAATGATAAGAATGAATGACATGGAATGTGTATGGGATTTATTAGAGTGAGCCATAAAGTGGGAGAAGCCAGCACTTAAAGGACTAGAAGGGGACAGTTGGGAGATCAGAGAAGAGTGACCAACTGTGAACCCTCAGAAGAAACCAACGACAGTGCGTGGAAAGCTGTGGCCTCTGCCCGTGGTAGGCAGGCGGTCAGAAAGAACAGCTGGATGTGAAGGGGTCTGGAAGCTATGTGGGCAGATCGCAGCCCCTCCCTGTCCCTCGCTGTATTAAACCTGATGATGTGGGTCGCCGGCCCACGGGGCGGGTGCCCTCAGCCATGGAGCTCCACCTCTGCCCAGCCTCAGCATTGGATAAGCTGAACGGGCAGATGTGGCAGGAGGAGCCGTGGGCACGGCCGCCCTCACCCAGTGCACTGTAGTCGCGCCCCAGGTCCCAGCACCCTCAGGATCTCTATGGGCAGCCCTATTGAGGAGCCACAGAGAGTAAGGGATTCTGGGAAACACAATTCCAGTGTCATTAAGCTGGCACAGTTAACAACCACAGCGACACCTCAGCGATAAAGGAAACAGGGTTAAAATGAAGGAAGGAAAAAGGCACTTTCCTTGGGGAGACACCAGTTTGTCTGGGAGATGGTGCATGAGCACAGGAATCCCCGAGGATGGGACTTAAACATACAAGCAGGGACCGTATTGTTGAAGACCTGAAATACCGTGTTGAAAATTTGCACTAGGTGCCAAGAGACTGAATATTCTTGAGAAAGGGGGAGACATTGTCACAGCCGTGTTTCACACAGGTCAGGCACTGGGTAGCAGAGCTCTGGAGCTCAGCGGGGAAGGAAGTGGGCAATTAATGAAGACTCTATTATAATAATCCAGGATAAAAACTTGCACTTCCAGGGCGGCTCCTGTGGCAAAGCGAGTAGGGCGCCGGCCCCATATACCGAAAGTGGCGGGTTCAAGCCCGGCCTCGGCCGAACTGCAAAACAAAAAAATAGCCGGACGCTGTGGCGGGCGCCTGTAGTCCCAGCTACTAGGGAGGCTGAGGCAAGAGAATCGCTTAAGTCCAAGAGCTGGAGGTTGCTGTGAGCAGTGTGACGCCACGGCACTCTACCCAGGGCGAAAAATTGCCACTGTCTCTACAAAAAAAAAAAAAAAAAATGTTGCTGTATTTTTCCTAGTGGTAACATGCAACTGTTTCTCTAGAAGCCATACGAACACTTACTTTACAGTTTAAGCTAGTTAATGCAAAATAGTTGCATTAACTAAAACCACTTTCAACAGCACTTTCCATCATACCATATCCTAACCAATACTTATAACTGATTAAACATTTTTTGCCAATTATTATTATTTTTTTAAATAGTCTCACTTTGTTGCCCTTGGTAGAGTGGTGTGGTGTCTCAGCGCACAGAAACCTCCAACTCTTGGGTTCAAGCAATTCTCTTGCCTCAGCCTCCCAAGCAGCTGGGACTTTAGGCACCTCCCACAACAGCCGGCTATTTTTAGAGATGGGGTCCCTCTCTGGCTCAGGCTGGTCTTGAACTCCTGAGTTTAGGCAATCCACCCACCTGGGCCTCCCAGCGTGCTGGGATTACAGTCGTGAGCCACTGTGCCCCACTGCCAATCCTGTAGGCATAAAATGATACCAAAAATCCAGGTAACAAGTAAAGCTGAATTTTATTTCGTGTATTTATGGACTATCTGCTGGTTCTGTGAAATCTCAATTGATGTCTACTGCTCATTTTTTGTTGAGACAGAGTCTCACTATTTTGCCCTCAGCAGAATGCCGTGGCATTGCAGCTCATAGCAACCTCAAACTCTTGGGCTTAAGCAGTTCTCTTGCCTCAGCCTCTGGAGTAGCTGGGACTACAGGCGCCCGCCATAATGCCCAGCTATTGTTTAGTTGTAGTTGTTGTTCTTTGGCGGGGCCAGGCTAGATTCGAACTCACCAGCTCCGGTGTATGTAGCTGGTGCCCTAGCTGCTGAGCTACAGGAACCAGAGCCTAGTTTATTCTTGATATTAGTCCTTTATATGTATTCCAAGTACTTTCCTCCCGTGTGGGACTTCTCTTTTCAACCTTTTAATGGCTAGAAATTCTTAATATGTTCAAATTTACAAATTTCTTATCATTTGTACTTTTATGCCTTAAGAATTCCTTCTGGGTTCAGAGCCTTAGCTCAATGGTTAGGGCGCCAGCCAAACGCATCGGGGCTGGTGGGTTCAAACCCAGCCCAGACCTGCTAAACAAGTACAACAAAATTGTGGTGGGTGCCTGTAGTCCCCAGCTACTTGGGAGGCTGAGGCAGGAGAATCGCTTAAGCCCAAGATCTGGAGGTTGCTGTGAGCTGTGACATTACAGCACTCTAACGAGGGAGACATAGTGAGACATCTCAAAACGAAAACAAAAACATTTCTTTTGCAGTTCTGCGTCTTTAAACAATTTCCTGTTACTTTTCCCTTTAATCAATTTAGGAAGGGCTGAGTGTGTGTGTGTGTGCGTGTCTGTGCCTGAGCCAGAACAAGTGAGCCACGGTCCATTTTTTTTTTTTTTTTTAAAGTAAGGGCTCACTGCTGCCCAGCCTGGTTTGAGGCCTCAAGCATTCCTCCTGCCTTGGCTTTCCAAAGTGCTGGGATTTACAGGTATGAACCACCACACATAGCTAGCTTGGTAAACTTTCTAATTCTACATATCATATGAAAGCAACGACTGCTAAGAATCAGTTCTGCTGTCGCATTCTCTAAGTTGGCTCTTCTTACACCTGAAGTGAATCATTGCTCCCGCTATTGAATTGTTCTAAATATTTCCACACCTGTAAAATAAGGAAGTGCAACAGACTGTTTTCACACTTACATGAAATTACATAAAAAGTACCCAGCCTGTATTATCCTTCCAAATAATCGTTTTTTGTGTGCTTACAGTATTTTGCACACTGCAATAATTTTGAGTATTCTCTGAGCAAAAATCATTTCCCAGCTCCCAAAACCCAGAAAAAATATTCCTAGGCTTTATAACCCCTTCCCAAATTCCACATGCATAGATTAGACCCATGAATGCTGGAAAAAACAGGTTTTCACCAAAGACAAAGTCCAGTATTATCTGGCTGAGCAGAAGCAAGCCGTGCGAATGGCTCTAAAACTACCATGTGAATTCTATTCAGAATATTAGGTTGCTATAAATTTCCTCAAGGAAATGTTTAACGAATCCTCTTAACAATCCACTATAAATACAAAGGATCTTCCTTTTAAAATGACTCTCTAAGTATGCACTGAGCAAAGTCAGAAACATTTTTAGCATAGAGATGGAAATAAGGTGGTTCAGCGCCACGCACACTGAGGCTGGTGGGCTCAAACCTGGCCCCGGCCTGCCAAACGACAACTACAACAGAAAAATAGCCCCAGCTACTCGGGAGGCTGAGGCAAGAGACTCACTTAAGCCCAAGAGTTTGAGGTTGCTGTGAGCTGTGATGCCATAAGCACTCTAAGACCGTCTCCAAAAAAAAAAAGGAAGTAAGGGTTTTGACTAGCTGATTTCCCCACAATAGTCAAGGTACTGTTATTATGAGGTTCACTTGGGTTTTGCTGTACTTCTGTGCCGTAACGGAGCTATAGGCTGAAAACCACCTTTCAGGTGTCTCTTGGTTCTGCCCCTTCTTGGCTGTATTACACGGGGCCTAACTAAACGACCACATCCTGACTTACTGCTTCATTTCTAACGTACGCCTATCTCTAGACGTCATTAATAGTAAGTATTTAACCCACGCTAAACATCACAAAATATTTTAAAAGATACCAGTTATCTCCAGAGCTGAGTTTTTAAAACACTTATTATTGAAAAGGCTGTAGAGAAATATGCATTTTTACATATTAACTGGGGTAATGGTAAATCAAGGGCAACTTAATGTAAAACCCCTTGAATTTTCATACTCTTTGAACCAAGTATTCCAATTAACCAATTTTTGGAAAACTTGCACTAGGATTTACTTATAGGATATCCACTGCAGTACCCTTTATACCAGCGGTTCTCAACCTGTGGGTCGTAACCCACAGGAACCGCATCAAAGGTTAAAATTATGGCACATGTAGAAATACCAGTCATTACACACAAATCACCATGGGATCTTGTTCAAATGCAGATTTTCTTCACCACACGGGGCCCTAGATTCTGCATGTGGTAACAGGTCAGAGCTCACAGCAACCTCAAACTCTTGGGCTCAAGCAATCCACCCACCTTGAGGCACCTTGCCCGGCCTTTAAGTTTCTGCCCAATTTCAAGACTCAATGCCAAAATTTCTCACAAATGTTGAACCTTGTGATCTACAGGGTAGCTAAAGTAATAGCACAGGCAGAACTTATGCAAGAAGTTAAGAGACATTTTTTTAAAATAAGATACCACACTAAATTGCTATGGTCTTACACAAAAAGTATTTTAACCCAGTTATCTTTAGGGTAGGTCACTCCATTGTTTGTGAAAATGGAACGCTTTAAAGTAACATATTCCTAAATGCTTACACTTCAGCTATCAATAAAAGCTTAAAAGTTTCCGGTGGTAAGGACTTAGCTTGGTAACACCAAGTAAGTGAAAACTTGGGGAGTCATAAAATCACTCTAACCTCTACCCACTTTTCTGCCATTTGTAACCTCTTGCAGCTCACTGCCTTCTTGGATAAAGCAGAATGCTATCTAATCATATAGGACCTTAAGAAACTAGGTGGCTGGGTGTGGTGGCTTATGCCTATAATCCTAGCACTCTGGGAGGGGAGGAGGGTGGACAGCTTGAGCTCCCTTGTTGGAGAGCAGCCTGAGCAAAAGTGATCCCATCTCTACTAAAAATAGAAAAACTAGGCTCAAAACTCGTGCTCAGTACTTAGGGCACCAAGGCAGGCGGGCGGGCCCCAACCTGCTAAGCAACAATGACAAATGCAACAAAAAAATAGCCAGGAATTCTGCTGGGACCCTCTAGTCCCAGCCACTCAGGAGGCTGAGGCAAGAGAATTGCTCACCACAAAGGCCTGGCTATTTTTTTTTTGTAGTTGTTGTTTGGCAGGCCGTGGGCTGGGTTCGAACCCACCTAGCTGCTGAGCTACAGGCACCGAGCGCAAAAAGGATATTTTTAAAAGGTAATGAGTATGTACTCAGGCAAATGAGTATGTACAAAGGCAAAGCAATCATGCTAAAAAAAGAATGTATATATCATTTATCTAGAACTGACAACTGATATCAGAATTGATATGTCATGCTAATTATGTACTATTAACTGTTTAAAAATCATAAAGAGGAGACAAAGGCCCAGAATGCATTGGAAACCATTTCTAGTAACAATTCTTGTTTTCACGGCAATGATTAGGAAACAAAATTAGGAAAATTCTATCTACAAATCCTTTGTAAAAATGCTGCCCTCTCTTCCATGAAATCAGCCTGGAATAATTCATGTTACGTTTAGTGTGCATTTGGTCAAAAGATATTCCTAATAATATTTTTTTTTTTGAGACAGATCCTCAAGCTTTCACCCTGGATAGAGTGCTGTGGCATCACAGCTCAAAGCAACCTCCAATTCCTGGGCTCAAGTGAGTCTCCTGCCTCCACCTCCCAAGTAGCTGGGACTACAGGCACCCGCCACGACGCCTGGCTGTTTTTTGGTTGCAGCCGTCATTGTTGTTTTGTTTGGCGGGCCCGGGCTGGATTCGAACCCGCCAGCTCAGGTGCCACAGGCACCGCGCCCCTAATAATATTTTCTTACAGTTAAATTCTATAGGCCAGAGACAAGCGTCTCAATTAATTCAACTCAAGTGGAAAATCAATGAATATAAACATATAACAAGGAGCAAAGAGGAACTTAACGTAAACATGAACCACAAAATCTTAAGAGAGGAATGGAAAAGAATTCTAGTAATTTATTTTCCATATTTTTTTTTCAGTTGTTGCCTTCAACAGACTCTGAAGATTATAGGTCAGAAATCTGGGGCCTGACACTTGGCAAATGAGTATTTACCAAAATCATAAATCTTTTACAGTTTAAGAAGTACCCCTGCTTGGCACCCACAGCACAGTGGTTACAGTGCCAGCCACATAACCCAACCTCAGCAGCTAAACAATGACAACTGCAACAAAAACATAGCCGACATTGTGGTGTGTGCCTTGTCAACCCAGCTACTTGTGAGGCTGAGGCAAGAGAATCACTTAAGCCCAAGAGTTTGAGGGTGCTGTGAGCTGTGATGCCACAGCCTTCTATTGAGGGCGACATACTGAGACTCTGTCTCAAAAAAAAAAAAAAAGGATCCTCTTTTGTTTTTAAGCTACTACTGAAATATTTTTTTTGCCCTGAACCTTTTTTTCCTTTTTTTTGGACAGTCTCACTATGTCACCTTTAGTAGAGTGCCTTGGCATCACAGCTCACAGCAACCTCAAACTCTTGGGCTTAAGTGATTCTTTTGCCTCAGCCTCCCGAGCAGCTGGGGCTACAAGAGCCCATCACAACACTCGGCTATTTTTTGGTTGCAGCTGTCATTGTGTAGTAGGCCCGGGCTGGGTTCGAACCTACCAGCCTTGGTATATGTGGTTGGCGCCCTACTCACTGAGCCATGGGTGCTAAGCTTTTCCTCCCTGAACCTTTTTGAGTAAAGTCTAGTGAGGTTAATAATCATTTAAAACTGGACTAAAGTTTAAGAGCAGTAAAATGCCAATACAGAAGGAAATAATCTTCTTAGGAGGCTGGCTTAAAGACACAATACAGACAATAGACCAGTTTCTGTTCCCCTGCATGTTGCCAATGGATATTAATTATTCAAAACCACAGACAATGGTCAACAAATTAGAAATGAAAAAAGGGACAAAATGCGAAGTTTTATCAAAACTTTGTTTTATTTTCAATACAAGATAAATACCATGCTTGTTACTAGCGCAGTTTAAGGCCAACAATGGCCATATAGCAAACTGCTGAACAGTCACCTAAATGCTAAAGAAAGAAAAGACAAAGTAAACATTAAACAAATTGCAATTACAAACATTTTAATAAAATGGAATGAGTTTTTTAATAGAAGCTAATACGATGTCTAGTTCTAACGGACATCAAAAAGATGTCTATTTGATCAAATATCACCTTACCTTTTGCACAGAAATCTTATTGTGAAGTCACCATAGAGTCAATAGCTAAAATTTTAAGACTTTCTTTGGCCTTCAGATATTAAACAAATTATTTACAAACTGTGATTAAGAAATTCATGGATACTGGTAATATGATACAATTTTTTTAAGGGCTTTCCATTAAAACTTGTAAAACAACTTTGTAAGGCTGTACAGAGCTGTAAACTACTTTGCTAAGATACCATGGGATGCAGAGGAAGAATAAACAGACCTTTTTTTAAGGCTAAAGTCATCAATGTTATAGATGCATTCCTTAGAATACATAATGATTTACCCCAAAGGATCCTTTCCCATTAAATACCACCTGAGTACTACAATTTTCAAAGTAAAAAAATAAACATGAATTTGTCATTGTATTTTAAAATAATTTAAATTACAGAACACTGAGAAGTGTTAAGCAGTAACAGTGTGACAAAAAGAACACACCTTCAAAATGAAATGTCTTTATTAAATGTAGGGTCTGCCTAATTATGAAATCAATGTAAAACATTTACACCCATGGCGGAGTTTTAGGATACTCCCACATGAAAATTTCTTGGTAGTATTTACTATCCACAGATATATCACTTCAAGATTTGTGTGACTTCTACTAAATCTAACCTAATATTTAAAAGACTCCCGTTACCATGTTAATTAATAGAATAGGAAGTCTTTAACATTAAAACCTGTTCCCATATAACCAAGTGTTTATATGTTCCACACAAAAATCATAGCAGCTGCATGCTCAGTGAATGCCAACAACCTGAAATTCTAACAAAACACTGGTTAAAGGTGGCGCCCATAGCTCAGAAGGTAGGGCACAGGCCACAAACACCCAGGCTAGCAGGTCTGAACCTGGCCGGAGCCAGCTAAACAACAATGACAACTGCAACAAAAAAAAATAGCCAGGCGTTGTGGTGAGCGCCTGTAGTCCCAGCTACTTGGGAGGCTGAGGCCCAAGATTCTCTCTTGGGAGAGAACTGCTTACGCTCAAGAATTTGAGGTTGCTTTGAGCTGTGACACCACAGTACTCTACCCAGGGCTACATAGTGAGACTGTCTCAAATAAAACAAACAAACAAAAACAAAAAACACTGGTTAAGACAAACCTAAATCAATCTGAATAGGATACAACTGCCTGAATATTCAGAATATTCATAAAAATTTCTATTTTTTGCTTCTTTCTAATGCCAAGGAAAAAGAATATAAGAACTTTTTCCCAAGCTTGGCACCCTTAGCCCAGTGGTTAGGGCGCCTGCCACATACACTGCAGCTGGCAGGTTTGAGCTCGGCCCAGGCCTGCTAAACGACGACGACAACTGCAACAACAACAACAACAACAACAAAAGCCAGGCGTTGTGGCGGGCGCCTGTAGTCTCAGCTACTTGGGAGACTGAGGCGAGAGAGCTTAAGCCCGAGACTTTGAGGTTGCTGTGAGTTGTGACGCCACAGCACTCTCCGATAGCAACATAGTGAGACTTTGTCTCTAAAAAAAACCACAAGAACAAAACAAACTTTTTCCTAGAAGCCTAAACATATTTTCTATTTCAACTTACAATGAAACTTCAGTCTTGGATCTTGATTTCTCTCAATCAAAAATCTCGTATTGTGAAAACAAGGAATGCCATATGTAAGGCCACATCTTAATAAATTTGTAATTTTTGGTTGGAATACATACTGAAAAAATTAGCCTAAGGCTTCTAAGAGTCAAGCTGCTAAAAATTAAAATAAATACACCAGTGTTTAAACTAAAGATAAATGCTTCAAAAAAAAAAAAAAAAAAACCCCACACAATGTAAGAACAGAAAAATAGAATGCTTTGCCATAAAAATCCTACTTGATATATTTTAGCACAAAAAGTGTCTATTATATATGATGGATAAGCGTGCATTTAAGTACATACAACTGGAGGAAGCATTTACAGATGGCTATGGGATGCGAATGAACTTAATGAATAAAATTTAAAAAGCAGTTATCTGTAAAAAAGAATCTCAATACTGTATTATCCGTAAAGATTTAGAACACAAAACTTCCTCTTAAAATAATTTAAGCTGAAGCACAAAACACAAAATTTGAGCCATTTTATAAGATACAGAAAATGCAATGATCACTCAGGTATGAAAACCAAAATGTCTCAAACACTCCAACAAAAAATTCTTATAGCATCTCATTGTATAAAACAGGATGTATTTAGGTTATTGGCACATTTCAATACATAAGGGAAAGAGAAAGTCTAACTCTTTCAACAGTTTTCCCCTTTCACTATAAAATATTATACAACATTCATTAAAACCTCCATGTTTAAGAACTGACCCGAAACTAGTAAAAAATAAAGCAACATTCTCCACAGGAGAATTAAATGAAAATATCTTAAGCTACAAATTATTTGTGAAGTCTAAATTGTAGTTAATTGCTTAAGAACATTCTAGGTAAAACAGTAATTAAATAACCGTAAATCATTCCAAATCTTGCTTATGAAAACTGAGAGAACAAAATAAAACACCCTCAATGTTACACTGGTGTGTGCTTTTCATAACACAGTTCCTTTCAAATCGAAGGGTTGCTTCGTTTTTTAAGTGATACCATTCAGGTGCTGTACCACCCAACCATAACTTTACTACTGGCTAAAAGGAATGTGACTTCATAGCAATGATAAATGCTATGGTTTAAAATTCAAGTTTGCTTTTATATCCGCTACAGTTATTATTAATTAAGGAAAAAATAAAAAGGTCTCAGACACTAAATTTTTTTGGTGTCTACACAAGGGTTTATCTCTTTGGATTGTTTTCACACATTAAACAAACAAAAAAAAGTCTTCAAATAATATCAACCTATAAACAGAAGGGGGTATGAAGCATTATACAAGGTTTGCAATTTTCACCTTAACTGCTATACATTCACGTGTTGTCAGGTAGAGCACTTTGTAAAATTACTCGGTCAGACCAAAAAGTTATTTCGTTCTGACAACACTTAAAATAATGGACTAGCAGCAAACAAATCTAGTACACTCACACTGTCTGCAATAAGTCATGCAACGAAATGAGCCGAGCAGGGAGAAGAGTGACACAGAAGGAGCAATTAAGGGTTCCACTGATAAAAAATGAAAAAGTAAACAAAGGATTTAGTTAGTACAGAATTTCCAGTTTCAAATTCAAGTGCAATTAGATTTTTGTAATTCCATTAAAATTGTTCAGAGAAATTTTTATTCTCCTGGACATTTTACTTACCTTTTAATCTTACTACTAACTAACTTTCCTTGTAATATATTTATGTCCATCCTTCTTCGCATTAGGGCATTGTACTTAAAATTTTTAAAAAGCTAAGAAATGACAAAAGCTAACACCTATACAGAAAACGAAAGAATTGAATTTGATACAACTTTTGAATGTTAAAAAGGCAACGCATTTTCAACAAGATAAAAACACTTAAAAACTCACTTCTAAGAGCGAATAGTTCTGATAAACGCTAATGATCCCATGCACAGATACTCCAAACACAAAATACTTTTAAATAAAACTGGCAGTTATATGGATAATTTAAAACACCTAATTTTGTGAGAAGCAGTCTGATAGCAGCCAAGATGTAACTGAAGGACAGCAGTGGAAATTTCTTGAGGACTTCTACAGTTGCTCATTACATAATATCTAGGGTACTTAAGTACTTTAAGCATTATCCTAAAATTTGGCTATACTTTAAAAACCAATGTGTATTATCAGACCTCTCAAAGATAATTGGATCTTAAAAATATATTAACAAATTAACTTGTTTAAAATTGAACCTCAAATTTCTGAAGTAGTGAGTTATAATTACCTTCCTAGAAAATTATCTAATCGAGACGCTGCCTCGAATTTTCAAAGTAAGAACGCATGCTAGCCAAGTGTTTTAATGTGGGCCTGTATGTAAGGCAGGTCTCAAAAAAAAAAAAAAATATCTCTGATTAGCTAAGTAACTGTAGCATGAATCAATAGGTTCCACCAATCTATTCCTTCAACTGTGCAGACAGGGCACACCTGCACCTCCTGTTACACACACTGGAGAATATGACCCAAGTTAATAAACATGACTTCCCGCAGGAATCTATACCAATCAAAAAATAAAACTAAGGCTCTCTGAATTCCCATGTATCTACTGCACGCTATATTTACACTGACTGGCTTCAAAAATAAACTGTCAATATGAAATAAGAAATAACTGCAGCATCAAATCAGAAGAGTCGAAATATTTCTTCAATGCTAGCAGTACACAATTAAGTGTTTCAGTACATCTGTGTTGTAATTAAGCTGCATTACATAGCAATTATGTATGGGTTTTTACTAAAATGTTAAAACTTCACATTTTTTTGACCCCTAACACATTGACTGGATTGCTGTGTCTGTCAAATTTCAGTTTTTACAAGTTTACATACCATTCAGCAAAGTCACAAGCTAAACTAGGTAAAAATAGCTAGAAAAGCAGAATATAGAAATATTAAATATCCATGTAATCACCTATTCTAATATCAAAATCAAGGGCAAGTGACAATTAATATGTTTAATTCACTGAACGCAAGATTAGACTGAAGCATATCCAAAATGCTATTGCAATGCTTTTGAGGACAGTAAAAATGTTGTCATAGTAACATTATCTTTAGATATTGCTGAACACAAGACTTTCCCTGAGGTGTAAACATCAAATAACTTGAACAGCTTTACACATCAGCCCCATTAAACAGTTTATTACAACACTACATCTATTGTAATCAAAGTGGTGCTGTTTACAGACATTATCATATGAACATTTTTAACAAGAACAAACTACTATAAAAACAAGCATTTACTTGACTTTTTTTTCCAATTGCTTGCACATTATAATGGCCAAATGTATATAACCAGTAATAAAGTTGCAAAAGCTATAACTTTTTAAATCACATAGGTTTCCTTCAAATAAAACAGTTAAGCAACATAAAAAATAAAAGTAGAGCTACTGGTTACCATTTATGCAGATTTGCTTTATTCAGATCTATTCCTGTTCATTTTATCCATGAATCCTTACAGGTTCAGTTCAATCACAAGAAGTAAACTGCTGGACAAGCGTCATTTTTCCCCCATGAAGACTCTTTTGTCGTGGAAGGTGATCCTCTTCCTTCAGCTGTAATGTGTCAAAATTTGTGATGTAGATTTTGCTATTCCCCATAATACACAGAAAACGCTGGCTTAACTAGACACGAGTTGCGCATCTACTTCCCTGCTGTTTATCATTCTAGTGCAGTAAGAGTTAACTGAAACAGTAGCTGCCCTCATGCTGGAGAAATGGTCTCAAATTTATCTGATGATTAAAAGACATTCTGATTTCTTTCTTAGATATTTTGCCTTATAAATTTAACTGAAACGGAAATGAAAATATAGCAGCTACTGTTTCTGTTAGATAGAAACATTCAAAGTCATTTTCTAAAATATGCAAACTACAAAAATAAACAGAAAATGCTGGGATGATTTTAACGTAAATATTTTTCATTTGCCCACATATCAATTCTACATCAACTCATTTAACAATTAAAGGCTGAACTGAATATAAAATGCAATGAATTATTTTACAGATTAATTATATTTATTTGACAGCATACAGGAACTTCTGCAATTGTTATAAATCAAATGGTGCTCCACATTACAAAATTTATTAATGAAATTTATAAATAGTTCAATATGGACATTTAAAATATGACATCCACATACAAATCTTTAGACATAATACAAATTTAAAACATTTACTGTCACTCTATTCCACCTACATAAAAATATCTAACTTAATATATAAATTAACCAAAAAGAAGCAAAATGTGAATCTACAATGATAAATTTCATCAAAAATTCACATAAAGGAAAAATATACAGAATAAAGTTGATAAATTAAAATTTCAAAAGTACGTATTTGTGAACTTTAGGTAGAGGTTCACATCAATTAACTTGAAGGTAAATGATCAGTGAAATTCATAATGAAAATATAAATTCTGAGAGCACTTGAAGAATAAAGTGATCTTAGAGTCAAAAGGGCACAATTTTTTAAATAATTTTCCCGTAAAAATAATTGAAAAATATTTTGCTCTAGAATTAAAAGTAATTTTCTGTTGCAATCATAAATTTTTCCCCAACTAGGTTTTATCTTAAGAGCATCAGCGTACATGCAAACTCACATTGCCTAGTGGCAAAAAAAATGTGATAACTGCAAAAGGAAAAAAAGATGTTACAATCCCTAACTGTTTTAGTTTCTTTGTGCCCTCATTTTCCAGAGATACTTCAGCCATTTCTAATGTTACCTTTAATTGCACCTTTATCTTATATGTTGATGAAGCTATTTAATAAATTATTTAATGGAAAAAGTCTAAAATGGCAGTCTTCAAATGCTTTATTTTTTACTATTATTGACAATGCACTTATTAAAAACTGAAAGACAAAGGATATGTTCTAATGTGAAAAAGGAATTACTGGGAAGTGCATAAATCTACTGCAAAGAAATGCTATTTCCCTAAAGTTTGTTGTGCTAGAACAGTGGTTCTCAACCTTCCTAATGCCGTGGCCCTTTAACACAGTTCCTGTGGGCCACGCCCCACAGGTTGAGAACCGCTGTGCTAGAAGGAATGAAGAGAGTGGGTCATTTGAGAGGGAAAAATTGGTCACAGTGTGCAAAACAAAAATATTCAACCCTTCCATAAAACATATCACATACACTACAAACTTTATATCATCATCAGTCCAGTGAAGTATTATATTACTTTTTATATGGAGAATCCTTTTTGTGAAATTGCAACACATAGTTTTATTCAGGACTAATGAACTCATTTCATGCTTGATTATACTTTATATAGATAGACCTTTACTATTAATAAAACTCTAATTTCCACCATACAGACATATAAAATCTAGGGGATAGTCTAATGGTTTTAACTTCTATTTCTAAACACTTTACATTTATCCACTTGGAAATACAAATGTTACAATCTCAAATGGAAGCAAATTTGAAGGCAACACAACCCATATCCAATAATCCAATTCCATCTTATAGTCTTAATGTCTAAGTAGACATCTACATAAACAAAGATATCAAAAAACTGAGAAGTAACAAAATACATTCAATGCCCATATTTTCAGAATTTCATTTGGTCAAATCTGTAATGTTAAAAGTTGCACAATTACTTGCTTTAGCTATTAATTATAAAAGGAAAACCTACATAGGAACAATCATTAAAACAATTAAGACAAACGGAATCTACAACAGCTCTTTAGTAAAGTCTATCAACTAAAGTGAGGACTTCTGTGAAATCTCAATACAAAGAGAAATACCTATATTTTAGATAATATAAATCATACCGTTATTAACAACTGAAATTAGTAATGTTTCTGTTAGAAACTTTGAGTAAATTTGTTAGCATTGGTATTTTAAACTCATTGTAGATTCATCTTTTAAGAGTCAAGTATATATCTGATAGGGCATTTTTAAGATTTTCATATTGATTCAAAGAATTCTCATATAATTTGAGATCCACTATTCATGAAAGAAAAATCACTTTTCTCTATCACGTAATCTCTCCTTAATGAGAAGAATGGAGAAGAGGTGGGCAAGGGAAATAAGTGTCTGTATACAAGGTAACGCTTTAAAATGAAAATTCCTTCTTGTGTTTACTAGAATGTATTATACAAACCCAAGTCTGTTTATTACAGATGCTTACAAAATGTTCCTTGCTGCCAAACATTTCATACTGTCATCTTCCTACCTCTGGACATAGTACTTACCTCATTTTAAATAAATCATTTCAATACTCTATAAAACATACACATAATTGTTGCTCTAGGCAGTCCACTAAATAGTAGAAATAAACGCATCACAAAAGAAAAATTAGCTTTGCTCCCAAAAGATTCACAAAATGGACATTTTAAAAGAAGCTATTTGTTACTTAGAATTCTTTGTGAGTTAAAACAAGCTACCACAGAAGGCAAAATCATAAATATGGATAGCACAAATAGCACTCATATCTTTTTTTCATTATTAGGTTTTCTTTAAACAATGCTAACTATTCATCAAATTATTTATTCAAAACAATCTAATTTACATACTAAAACAATGGTAGTTAAGTTTAACATTGAGATGAGGTGAGAGAGCAAGGTGACTCACACTAGCACTGAATTTGTTTTAAACCAGGAACATCAATCATTGGTGAATAAAATTACATTCTTAAACCACAGTGAGCAAAACAACACTACAAATCCATTCATGGGATCACTTCCTGTCCTCTTTTGTAACCAACTAAGACAGCTGTGTAATCAGGTTTTGTAAATAATACTAAAAACAAGGAAAATTAGAGTTCGAGAAACAAGACCTAGCGTGTACAGGCGAGCGCAGCAGTTGGGGAGTGCGGCAGACACAGCAGGCGCAGGGCTGGGCTTGCCAGACACCTCAGATGACTGAGGGTTGCACAGTAACTTTTAAATCTTATTACAACCAGTATCAGTCACCAGGTAACTAAGAGAATCGTAATTTCCACATAAGACTTAAAACAACACTAGCTCTTAAGAAAAGGAAACATCTTAACATATACAAAAAAACCCTTTTATAATCCTTTTAGTTTGTTTTTCCCAAATTAATACACATCTATAAGATGAATGAGCAAATACAAAGCATTATAAATCTTATACAAAAATAACAAAATCTAAGATCATGATATTTAAGGTAGAAAAAAGGCAGGAAAAAAAAATAATCACACAGCAAAATGTATTTATTTATTCCAGAGTCTATATACAATGTTTAAAATTTTTATCAAAGGATTGGATAATGACTTGGGAATATGTAAATCTCACAGACTAGGGAAAGGGAAAGCCTGAATAAAGAGTATTTTTAAAAAAAACTTATTTTAGTACACAAAGAAAAATAACACAAATTTGCTGAGGACTGCTCCAAACAGGTAATGAGAGGAACACTACCTAAAAGAAAATAACTCAACTACAAAAGAGAAATTATTTCTGTAAGAAGTACACTCTTAAAACACTGAACTATTTTTATTTTGCTCAGAGTGGTCTGAGAATAGAGGCAGAAATTACAGAATATGAAGTACATGCATTTACATATTGAAATTTTACAATAGTGGTATCTTCAAAATTAAAATATTATCTATGGAACTTAGATATTGAATGCTTTTAGGAAAACTCATACATTTTAAAATGAGAGAATGCAATTAACATTACCAACAGTTCAAACACAAAAAAAATTAAGATGGGACAGACATTAACAGCTTGCCAACATCATTAAGTTTCCAGTTAAATTAAGAACTTGCCCTTTTAGTCATCCATCATTACTTTAATAAATTACATTAGTATTTTACTTATATACAGACTTACTACTGACATTCACTTTAGCTTTCAAGTCACTCTTGTTCCATTTAGTCCATTTAATACATGAAAGCTCAAAAGGACTCATATATTAAAACTTCTAAAGAGGTCAACAACAGACCTTATTATGATGGTGATATAATTTGCACTTAAGTTTTTTTTGTTTCCTTAAACAAGTTTATCACTTGAATATATTTAATCCCAGCCCCCACCCTTTTATTCATTTTCTACATCCACAATAAATACTGTTTTATATAGCAGAGGTACAATAATCCAGGACAACAGAATTTTTTGCACTGGAAATGTTCACGTAAAATTTGGCTTGGATGAAGGCACATACAATATTACAACTCAATTCTGATTAATGTACAAACAAAACATGGAAATTCTGGTATGGTACATCAGTGATTAAGGAAAAAAGTCAACAATAATATTTGCACGTTAGGAATTCATAGTTAATGTCTGAATGTAATGAAACTTAAGCCATGATAGATTTAGGTGTACCCATTACTGGAATGTAATGTTAGTTAATTCAAAGTATTTAGGATTAACAATGGACTTTTAAGAAGGACTTTATTTGGTTGAATATGCTAGTTTTGAACATTTTTAACTAACTTCGGGTTTAAATTGGTTTAGAGGCCCCTTGAGGGGTACTATCCAGTTTTGGAGATGAATGAAGGAATGTTCAATTTTTTTTATCATGAATTCACTAACTAGAAGAAGCTTACTGATAACTTACAAAGTCTAAAAAATATATGTACCTTTCTATAATTGAAATGGCTAATAAAGTTAGGCATTTCAACTAATAACCTGACCACATCCACCTTAAGTAACTGATGGACAATGCACATTTTTCTTTATGAGATCAGATGTATTTAACTCAGGAGGGAAAAATACTACATCTTTAAAACTTACTGTTTCAATTTACATGATATAACATTCAATTTTTACATCCGCAAATAGTATCAATTTCAATAAGCTTGGTTTTAGAAGTGAAAGATGTTTTGTCTCATCTTAAAGAAATATTTTGAGAATACTTATAATAAATTTGGTTATACATGGAGAACTATATAAAAATGAAAAATTTGATATTCAACCTATATATTAAAAATGCAAGGAAAAGTATATAAAACCAGCCTTTTCAGTTAAAAGCCCTTAAAACTGTGAACAGTGTAAGAGCTTAAATGTCCCATAAAAATAAGACTTTACATGCTTATTTTCTAAATAGTATTTATTATTCGAAAGAATCTCATTTGCTGAAGTTATGCTTAAAGAAACTCCTATTCTGTCACAGAATTACATACGCTTGATAAAGCCTTTAGTTTTGTCCGTAACAATTTAAATACTAACAATTACCATGAATGAATTTTTAGTAAGTCTCCCATGAGTACTGAGTAACTGCACAGAGTATTTACCTATAAGGGGTTTAATTTTAGCCTAATTTAATTTGGATATGCCACCACCATATATAGAAAATACTTCTGTTTACAGAATAACTTTTGTGTAACATGAACAAGCCTTATAGTGCCCTCCTCCCAACTCTTCACATGAATAAATGCTGTCCACAAATATAAAAATAAAATTACATGTGAAAATGAAGCATAAACAGACAACTCTCCCCACTTTATGAAAAATGTACACAAGAAATAGTTCTAAAATACAGAAAAAAAGACAATGATTATGGTTTATGAATGAAACATCAAAGAAAATTATTTCAAGGTTATTCTAATCTGGGATGTATGGCTTGACATAATCTAAAATTTTTAGATATGGAGTATCTTGAACCCATAACTCATTTTAATTAAGTACGTTCACATTTTCTTTGCAAATTAAAGAATACTGTTTTTTTTCTTTGAAAAACAAATACCAGATGCTAAGATAACAGTGTCTTTTATAAAATATATTACTTTAAGGAAAAAGACTTTCAGTGCCAAGAAAAACAAAAAAAATCTTCCTGTTATTATAACAGCTTATAGTGTTAGATGTTCTTAAAAAGTTATAGGGACAAATTAAATTAGTTCAAGAATAGAAATTTTATATTTATTTTTAAAAATCCAAGCATATAATATATATATGAGAAACAACTCCCAGTACATTTTAAATCACATGAAAACTGGGTTATGTGATTATAAGAATCTCAATTTTTAGATTTTAGAAGTACACAATGAGTCCTCTTGATTATTTCCTTGCTTTGTTAAGACCATTACTACTTGGAAACCTGAAAGTGATTAACTCACCAATATTTAAGAATAAAGGGTCAAAATTTTTACCTGTTATTACTTACCTGTTATCAGTCTCAGGTGTTTCCAGAAGATTAAATTCAGAACAAGTAGTTGGACCATTTAAAATGTAGGAACATACTGTATAAACAACAGCCTTGGAGTTATCACTGCTGTTAACGACACACACACTACACACCGGGAACAGGGACACCCACCTTCTAGCGATGGCGATACTCCCGCTCCCGGTCACGCTCCCGGTCGCGGTCTCGATCCCGATCCCGGTGCCGTTCCCGTTCTCTGCTTCTCTCTCTATAATAATCGTCATGACGATCTCTACTACGGGATTTATGACGCCGACTCTTCTCTCGTGATCTACTATGGTCCCTCTCTCTTGATCGTTCACGTCTTCTAAAAGAAATTACTGGATCAATCCTCTCCATAATTAGCTTAAAAAGCGAGCAGTATTTTAGTGTTTATAAAAAGTCTTTGTAAATCCAGTTTAGACTTACTGCCCTAACCTGTCAATGATTTACCAACTCAACAACAAGCATGAATCAGGAATTTTATTTTAAAAAATATTTACCAAATCAGAGAACCCCACACCATGAAAATACAACATGCTGTCTATTTAAACTAGTAGCCTTACAATGACATGTGGTATACACTGACTAAACAAACAGGTAAAGGAGAGATACTTTCACAGCCCTTGTATTTGAAGATAGAAAATTCATAAAATCACAACATATAATGGGACCTATATAGATAAAATACCACTTCTACCTACAAGTTATCTCATTCTACATATAAAATATAATTTCTCCATTTCTACCTAGCTGAGACCTGGTTCTCCAGGAGCACTATGCTCCAGGAAGAACCTTTCTAACACATATGTAGAGATGTTATGTCTGCAGAAAAGGCAGAAGCCTAATAATAAATGTGACCAGTAAAAAGGATTGCTACTGTATTCACATTGTATTTAATAAGTAGAAACGTTTTATGAACCGCCTTTAAATAAAAAAAAAAAAAAAAACAACCCAAAACAAATAATCTAACCACAGTTGTTACATAAAAGACTTTTAGAAATTCTGCTAAATTCACAATAAGGCAGTAACTATTGTCTGTTAGTTTAAATAAAAGAATTTTTACCTTGTATTTCTGCACCAGACAGCTAGGCTTAGCAAATATTATTAAGTGTAAAGCTCCTTGATCAAGGAAGTTCCTTGGACTTAAAAGAAATAAAAACAAACTCCAGGAGAAAAGGGCTGGTTAGGGTGGCTCACACTTGTAATCCTAGCACTCTGGGAGGCCCAGGAGGCAGGATTGCTTGAGGCAAGGAGAGATCAGTCTAAACAAGAGCAAGACCGAATCTTTACAAAAAATAGAAAAATTAGCCAGATGTGGTGGTCCATACCTGTAGTCCCAGCTACTCAGAAGGCTAAGGCAGGAGTTGCTGTGAGCCGTGACAATGGCACTGCCCTCTAGCCTGGGAGACAGAGTGAAACCCTGTCTCAAAAAAATAAATGAAAGAAGGAAAGGAAGGAGGGAAGGAGGAGAGAATAAAGACCGGGGGTGGGGAAGAGACAAGATATAGTCTATAACTATGATAAATTTGTTCAGATATAAAGATCTTTACACTGGGTCAAAAAAAAAAGATAGTTATAAAGTTGGGGGCTATGCCAATGACAACCTCCATTTCCTTAAGAAAGATTTTATTAAAGGACACTAAAGGTCTACAAATAGCCTATAAAGATTAAATACCTATCTTTCAAAAATATGCATAATCTCATGATATCAGTAATGGTAAAAAGAACTACTAAAAACTAGGTTAGTTAATCATTCATTTATGCTTTCATTCCCTCATTCAAGAAATACTCATTTAGCACCCACTCTATACCAGGCACTCTGTAGGAATTAGAAACGTATGCTGTAGTTAAACAGGATAGGCCAGGTTCACACTCACAATTCCAGCATGCTGGGAAACTAAGGTGGGGAGGACTGCTTTAGCCCAGGAGTTCAAGATCAGTCTAGACAACACAAGCCTCTACAAAAAAATTGTTAAAATCAGATGAACATGGCAGCATGATCCTATAGTTCTAGCTAATCAGGAGATCCTTGAGTCTGAGAGTTAAGAGATGGCAGTAAGGCTCGGCGCCTGTGGCTCAGCGGGCTAAGGCGCCAGCCATGTAAACCTGAGCTGGCGGGTTCAAATCCAGCCCGGGCCCGCCAACCAACAATGACGGCTGCAACCCAAACAAAAATAGCCAGGCGTTGTGGCGGGCGCCTGTAGTCCCAGATACTTGGGAGGCAGAGGCAGGAGACTCGCTTGAGCCCAGGAATTGGAGGTTGCTGTAAGCTGTAATGCCATGACACTCTACCCAGGGTGACACACACACACACAAAAAAGAGATGGCAGTAAACTGTGATCATACCACTACACTACAACCTGTGCAACAGAAAAAGACTTTACCTCACCGAAATAGAAAGAATATAATGAATAGGATGAATAAGACTCCTGTTATCATTTAACATGTATTCTACAGAGAAGAAATGTGCATCGATAACAACAGGTGATAGTAAGTACCACATAAACCAAGCCTGGCAGGTTCGAACCTAGCCCAGGCCAGCTAAAATCAACAATGACAACTGCAACAAAAAACAGCCGGGCGTTGTGGTGGGCGCCTGTAGTCCCAGCTACTCGGGAGGTTGAGGCATGAGAATCGCTTGAGCCCATGAGTGTGAGGTTGCTTGGTAGGTGCCATAGCACTCTACCAAGGGTGACATAATGACAGTATCAAAAAAAAAAAAAAAAAAAAAGAAAGAAAGAAAGAAAGAATCAGAACTTTATGGCAAACTAATCTGGCTAAAGATTAGTTAGATTAAGTTGAGACATGAAGGATAAGGAACTAGGTACGAGAAGAGGCAGGGGGAGGCGAGGCTCCCAGCAGAAATGTCCAGTACAAAATAAGTGAGGTCAAATGTTTAATGTATCCAGAGAAAAAAGAAGGGAGACCAATATGGCTGGAGAGTACTAAGGAAAGAGATACAAAGACCAGGTGCAGTGGCCCAGACCTGTAATCCCACGAACCTGGGAGGCTGAGGCAGGTGGATTGTCTGAGCAGGAGCAAGACCCCGTTGTCTCAGCTACTTGGGAGGCTGAGACAAGAGAATCGCATGGGCCCAAGAGTTTGAGATTGCTATCAGCTATGATGCCACTGCACTCTACCGAGCACAACAAAGTGAGACTCTGTCTCCAAAAAAAAAGAAAAAGAAGAGAGATAAAATGAGGCTAAAAAAGACAGGCAAGGACATCACATAGTGCCTTGATCTTCAGTGTCATTCTAAGAGTAAACTCAAAGACCTGAGGTTTAACTTAGTTTACAAAATCAGTCTGGTTGTTAAGTAAACACTAAATAAAATCAAAGTCCTATTTAAAAGCCCCCATACACTGTATTTTTTCCATTTGTAAGCCAGCAGTTTTAAATAAACATGAGACAGGAAAGTTTTACCTTGATCCAGAACCATATGACTTGGACTCAATTCCATGAAGGCAATCTTGCAAAGAGCTAATAAGAACTTTGCAACGATCATCAGCAGATACTTTGGATTGTTTAATTAAAGAAATTGCAGTTACCAATGTCTCAATAGCACTCCCGTAATCACCTGTGCGGGGAAAGGTTAAGGGGCTGAAGTCAAACTAATATTATTTTCAAATTACCATCAAACTTCTTAGGGCTCAAGACTGATAAAACATTTTATCAGTAGGTCTGCTCTTAAAATGACTATATAAGATGTCTGTTTTTAGTGCTTTACCATCTGCAAGAGGCTTTCAAAAGTCATGAAATTAACACATTCAGTTACTATTATAGCTACATGAAACAGGTTAACATTTTACAAATATGAGATTCAAGGATCTGCCTTAAGGTCCCCTAAATCTATCCAATAACTTAAAATTAGGGGCCGTTCCACCATTCTGTCACATATCTTTTTCCAATATTTCTAAAATAAGTAATGACTTAGAAATATAAAAATAACTATTAGATGTAAATGGTCTATCTATCAGATTGCATGTAAGTTTTGAGGTCATTTCTAATAACATACATATTACTACAGGAAAAAATATACAAACCAGCACTGGCATCAGATACAGCTCTTGAAATAGCACTGCTTGAGATTGCTCTATTTCTATTCATGATTTCCTCAAACTCAGCTTCACTCAATGGCGTTCGTGCGGTATCCATTTCCCTATAAAATAAAAATAAACCATAACTCAGTATTTCATCTTAGGACTCGACAGACTAAGTTAATCATAAAAGTATAAAGCAATTCATACTAGCAGCTTTTGGACATGTGCCTTAGATAAAAGTTAATTTTCTGGATAGAAACAAGATAAAAATTCTCTTACACCAGTTATCTTTCAACTGAAATGACGTAGCAACTCAGAAACCTCATCTTTGTGAAGGCTGAATGATATTATTTACATTATCTACAATACAATGTTTTTCAGAGTCCTTGTTCTTATGTTTTACCAAACACTTTTACAGACATATACTAACTTACCTTCCAGGGGGCCCGTAGTCACCCCTATCATATGGTGGAGGTCGGCCATAAGGGTCTGTTGGTGGTGGACCTCGGCTATCTGATGTTGGCATGCCGCTGTTAGTTGGTGGAGGAAAGAAAGCCGGGTTCACATGTGGAGCTGGCGGGGGGGCACCTGGAGGTGGTCCAGGAAGATGCGGAGGCGGAGCAAGTGTAAGGGGTGGCCCAAGTGGACCAGGTGGGCGAGGTGGAAAAGGGCCTGGAGGTGGAGGTGGTCCCTGTTGTGGAGGTGGTGGACCAGGAGGGGGGCCGTAGCCTGGAACTGGAGGTGGAGGGCCAGGAGGAAGCGGACCCAATGGAGGCTGCCCAAAGGGTTGTCCAGGAAAAAGAACTGGTGGTGGAGGGCGATCTCCTCGATTGGGAGGCCCGGCTAGAGGAGGAGGCAGAACCTGACCAGGAGGTGGAGGACCTGGTGGACCAGGTGGGCCTGGAGGACCTAAGGGTGGACGTGGTGGAGTCTGTCCAGCTATAGAATAAAGGAGAGAGAAAAAAACACTTCAATAAGATATTTCAACCTTTACATGCCAAAATAATACTTTTAAAGCATAACTCATAGATAAAGATTCTTTCTCTTTAAATGAAACCCATGTGGTAAATACTAATCTAACAGCTATAATGGTGAAGCATATCCTTACAAATTTAATTAGCTCAACTTATGCTTAAGAAAAATTATTGAAACAAAAGCTTTAATAAGATTATAACACTTCAGAGAGATTTTCCACCTTTCTGTGAACACACTTCTTACAGTGACATCACCCACCTTATAGGCTACTCTGACGCCAAGCTAGAAAGTGAAACAAGGAAAAATGGACTTGAAAGGATTTTTTAAGAGATAAGAAAATAAGACGGACGTAAATATTCTATATATAAGTCAAGCAAGTTTGGAGAAAAATAAAGACCTTTTAGGCCAAAAATGGGTATTTCCTCTATGCTGTGCCCCATATGCCATGGAATCCTAGTTTCCAGGAACAAAGGCCGAGTTCCTTTAACAAGATGCTTGATCAAATTTCCTGGATTCCAAAAATAGCATAACAAGGAGAGTAAGTCACATTAATAATGCATTACTTGAAAAAGAGAGAAAAGGAAAAGAGGTATTAGGTAGACATGTTTTATCCATGGTAATTTAAGAAAAAGTTTTACCTGGAAAAGGTGGGGGTGGCCCTCCTGGTCCTGCTGGCCCAGGAAATCTGTCCCCACCAGGAACAGCCCCTGGAAAACGGCCCCGTCCTCTACCACCTTGCGGAAATGCTGCACGTGAACTGCCTCCTGGAGGACCAGCTTTACCTTCCCCAGACATTTGTCCTGATTGTGTAGCTGCAAATATCCAAATACTCATAAATAGCAATTAGAAGAGTTCTCTGAAACGTAAACACTGTTATTAGAAACAACCCTACTTCAAAATTCATTTGTACTAGAGATTAAGTTGCAGATGCCTTGGGCCTATGCAAACGACATGGGAAATACTGGTTAGAAAAACCTTCACATCTATTTAAGTTTATATATATGTCCAATATGTAAATTAGTTACTTTCAAACTACTAGTTCTCTGCAGCAGCCAAGACCAAAATGTTTCAACAGAAATCTTAATTTCAGTAGCATATGTCATTTGAATTTTCTAACATATTCTTTACATCTCAAGTGAAGAAACATTAAAAGAAAAACAATTGAATTTCTGTTAATTACACGACCCGATTTTATCTCTTTACAAAATATTTGTAAGTGTATAATGACATATCTCTTCCATATTCATTTTACCAAGCAGTGAAAGGTCTTGGTGCCAAGCAGAAAAATCAAACAATACTTTCTGGTTCTCAATGGTCTTTCCCCCACCATAACATACATCCACATAGCCTTCCTTTGATCTAAGGATCAGAGTATAGTTTACTCCCTTCTAAGATGGGAATGAAATTACAAGAATGGCAGGGCTATAGAACTTAAAAATTTTGTAAAGTTCTAAGACTTTACAAAATGAAATGGATATAGGTTTCCAGGATATGGTACTCAGCAATTAAATCAAATTCAAAGCAGAGACTTTGAATAGAGTTGCAAAGAACTAGTAACAAAACAACTTCTCTGGCATAACCCTAAACAAATGCACTAGGTTAAAATGCACATCTTTTAATAAAAGCCTCTGAGGGATTGCTTACTTTTCCTGGACTGCATTTCAAATTGACTCAGGAACTGTTTATTGCATGGAGTTACAACAGGATTCTGACCATGAAGTTCTCTTTTAGGCAACAAATCCATTAATTTTTTTGAAGACGTTTCAGATCCAACACCAACAAGGGCAAACCTAAAATGTGTTTAAAGGAAAGAGTAGGAAGAGAGGAAAGAATAATAATGTTACTGTTAATGCTTTTAAAAATGGTATGAATTTACTTTTACCTAAGATACTGAAAATATTTCTTAAACTTATGCAAGAATACTTTCATGTTTATCTTTCCAAACTAACATAACCTTAGAATGTTATTTGATCAAGCATCTTGTTACTCATTTAAGATATAAAATTCAAAGACCTTTTAGTATATTCAGTTTTATCACAATCATTTCCATCACCTTAGAAAGAAAGACCATTTTTCCCCATCCTTCACCCTTACGGAATCACTCAGTCCATTTCCTGTCTCTGTAGACTTGCCTGTTCTGGACATTTCATCTAAATGGAATTATATGGTAGAAGGTCTCCTTTATGACCAGCTTCTTTCACTTGGCATGTTTTCAAGGCTCATCTATGTTATACCATGTTATCACTACTTCATTTCTTATAATGGCTTAATAATATTCTGTATGGATGTTCCACATAAAAAAAAGTCTGTCAGGCTTGGCACCCGTAGCACAGTGGTTATGCTGCCAGCCACATACACTGAAGCTGGCGGGTTCAAAACCTGCCCAGGCCTGCTAAACAATAACAACTACAACAAAAATAGCTGGGCATTGTGGTGGGCACCTGTGGTCCCAGCTACTTGGGAGGCTGAGGCAAGAGAATCGCTCGAGCCCAAGAGTTTGAGGTTGCAGTGAGCTGTGACTTCACAGCACTCTACCAAGGATGGCATAATGAGACTCTGTCTCAAAAAACAAACAAACAAAAAAACTAAATGATTGCCAATTTGTACAGTTTTAGGATTTCTAAATTATCCTAGGGGGACAATCTTAGCTTTAAGATCTTTTCTGCTTAATGTTCTTTTTTTTTCTTTTTAGAGACGAGTCTTATTTTGTAGCCCTCATTAAGAGTTCTGTGGTGTCACACCTCATAGCAACTTGCAGCTCTTGGGCTTAGGTGATTCTCTTGCCTTAGCCTCTTGAGTAGTTGGGACTACAGGCCCCCGCCACAACACCCAGCTATTTTTAGAGACGGGGGTCTCACTCTGGCTTAGGCTGGTCTCGAACTCCTGAGTTCAGGTCATCTGCCCAGCCTGTGATAACTCTTTTCTTTTTTTGGTGGAGACAGAGTTTCACTTTGTCACTCACGGTAGAGTGCTATGGCGTGAGAACTCACAGCAACCTCCAACTCCTGGGCTTAGGAGCTTTCCTTGCCTCACCCTCCTGAGTAGCTGGGACTACAGGCACCTGCCACCCTCGATATATGGGGCCGGCACCTTACTCACTGAGCCACAAGCACTGCCCAACTTCCTAATGTTCTATATAGTTCTTTCTTTCTTTTTTTTTTTTTTTAAAGCTAGTCAAATGAAACAGTAGGAATAGAGAAGGAATTTAGGAATCTGTAACTGGTAAATAGTTCTTTAGATAGATTTCTTACTTTAGTCAACAAACTCTATTGGTTGATAGAGATTATCTTTGACCCAACATTTAGAAACAGCTTAACTCATTTCATATTTACTGAGCACCACTCCTCCTATATACTGAGCACCATGCTAGGGCTGCAGGAACACAATTCCTACTTTTATGAAACTTAAAGTTGAGAGGGAGGACAATACAGTAAGTAAAATCTGTCATAACAGGAAAGAATAAAGGAAACAAAGGATAGAAAAGTGCTATTTTGCAGGGTGGTTGTAGAAGGAGATTCAAAATATGTTGGAGACCTGAATGAAGCAACATGTGGGTATTTGGGAAGGGGGAAGTAAACAAAGAAGAAGAAACAATAATAAGTTTTGAGAAACAGCAAAAGGACTAATGTAGCTGAAATAGGAGTGGTAGGATACGTCAGGAGAGGTGGTAGGAAAGGAGACCACAGGGCAGCTTGTTGAAGTGGGAGTAGTGCTGGTTGAGACAAGAAGCCCTGAGAAGGTTCTGAGCAAAAGATATTGTTGTCACTTTTTAAAATTAAACTTTTACTATGTAGAGTACAGACTGCGGGGGATTAGGGTGAAAGCAGGGATGTCAGTTAAGAAGCTACTGCCAAAGTACAAGTGAGAGATGGTGGTGGCCTGGACCAGGAGGAAGTGAAGTTAATTGAAAAGTATTCACATTCTGTATACTGTGAAAATATTCTAAATTCAGTATAAATTAGCATGATCTTTTAAATAGAACTAAACAATATACATCTATTCTTTATCACTCTGTATCTAGCAATTTCTCCTTCTAAAAAAAAACCCAGTCACTCAAGGGTGATGGGCAGCGCCTGTGGCTCATCGAGTAGGGCACCGGTCCCATATAATGAAGGTGGCGGGTTCAAACTCAGACTCGGCCGAACTGGAAAAACAAAAATACCCAGGGGTCGTGGTGGGCACCTGTGATCCCAGCTACTCGGGAGGCTGAGGCAAGAGAATCACCTAAGCCCAGGAGTTGGAGGTTGCTGTGAGCTGTGTGACGCCATGGCACTCTACAAAGGGCATTAAAGTGAGACTTTGTGTCTCTCCAAAAAGCAAAACAAAACAAAACCAGTCATTTGAGCCCCGGAGTATGAAGCTGATGTCTGTGACAGCAGAGCATTCTACCCAGGGCACCAATATGAGATTTTGTCTCAAAAACACAAACATGTGAACCATAATTCTATTATTTTTAAGGAAAAAACCTTGAAAGTATATTCACTAAAATGAAAAGAGTAACCATCTGTGGATGGTAAGATAGTGGCATTTTATATTTTTACTTCTGAGTATAGGTTTTTGTAATATTCTTGTAAAGATTCTCTCACACTTGCACGGTTTAGGAGTTAAATAAAGCAAACCACCCATGTTACATTTTTTTCCAGTTGTCCATCTTCCCCTATCAATCACAGGGAGAGCAAAGCTTCTTAAAACTGACAATTCAATAAACCACTTCAACCACAGATGGAAAAAACTTGGGAAAACTAGCCAACATGAGACCCAGTCTGTCCACATCTCCAACTCCACTAGTTTTAGTGCATTCCATTAATTAAGGGCACAGGAAATGAGTATGAATCGTTGCCCAAGAATCTCTTTCGTTCATAAACAATGTGTCTTACACATGTATCTAATTAGCACTACCTTAATGATTATTAGCTACTAACTTACGAAAAAAATTACTAGCTACTCAAAACAAGAAAGAAAAAAATTCTTACCCTTTTGACTGGCCATTTGCCCGATTTTCAAAAAATTTTATCTCCAAAATATCATTTACTCCCAAAGAATGAACTGCTTCAGTTAAGTCTTCATCTGTTGTCCACTGCAAGACATTTTCCTCTCATTAACCATTAAAACTTATTCAAGGTTTCTATTATTTCAATTTAGTTTTTAAGGGTAAATTCTAGATCAAAACACAAATTAATGCTCAGTACAGATTGAAGTATAGTTACTGCCAGTCTCCAATTTTTAAATGGCACAAAAATATCTGAGAACTTAACTTTTGTTCCCCGATAAGTGTTTCAGAAATTGGGAGGCATATATGTCCTCAGAAATAAGATAGGCTTTTACTTTCAAGAGTTTCTGCTATCTTTTAGGTTTAAACTACTGATTTTAAAAATTTAATAAAACTAATCTTATTTGTCACTTTCTCTTAAAAGAAAAGTTATGTGAAATAAATCCCATCTTTTGTTTAAATACAAAATGGAGAGAAGAAAAATTAACATGTACTGAATACTCACCATGCATTTTAGATCAACTATTTGTAACACCCCACACAAGGCAATGGAGAAGTGAAAGAGCTCTAGGGCACTAAACTAATAGATAGTGGAGCTAAGATTCAAATTCGTACTCAGCATCCATTCGCTCTCCTAACTATTATCTCCATAGGGATTGCTCAGATCAGTGGTAGGAGCTCAGTCACAACTGGTTTTAAAAGAAATGTAAATGAGACATTTTAAAAGAAAATGTTACTAAAGAAATTTTAGTTTTAGTTTAATTTTTAGATATGTAATTTTCTTAACTTTCTCAAGTATATGTAATAACAAAGTAGAGATAGAAAAATGCTATAGGGCTGTCTGAGTGAAGACTTAGTGCTAGTAAAATTAAAAATCAATATAAACATGTGGTTAATGATACTCTCCATCAGACAAAACTTACTAAATGCAGAATACAAATGTCTTCATACAGTAACTAAGAAAGTGACATGATGGCTATGTCAAACAGTTTGATGAAAATGTTTCAGATTGTATATGAAACCAGCACACTGTACCCCTTGATTGCACTAATGTACTCAGCTATGATTCGTCAAAAAAAAAAAAAAAAAAAAAAAAGATAATCTCCGTCAATAACTGATAGTCTTATGAACAACTCAAATTAAAATACAACATATACAATAGCAGTTTCTATAAATAAGATTTCAAATTGAAGAACAGACATGAAACTCAAATCTGTAATATGAATGTGAAATGAACACTATTCGTTTTGTTTTTTTTTTTTTTGCAGTTTTTTGGCCAGGGTGGGTATGAATCCGCTACCTCCTGTATATGGGGCCAGTACCCTACTCCTTTGAGCCACAGGCACTGCCCTGAACGCTATTTTTAAACTAGGAGTGATAATCATCTCTTCCTCTCCTTCTATGCTTCTGAATCCTGGTTTGAAACCGATGTATTCTTCTTGGTAAAACTGGGATATCTGAAGTGAGATGAAAGTAGTAATATATAAAGGATAACTGAAGACAAAAATAATTTTACTTTTAACTTGTATGTCTACCAAGGCAAGCTGAATGACCATAAAACTCAAAACTAGAAGAAATGGAATTAATGATGTTTTAAACTACTTGTATTTCCTTCCTCACTACATTAAAAAAACATGAAAAATACAAATATACTAACTTCAAAACTTGGTTTTTAAAAACCGGGAGAAACGGCCAGGTGCAATGCCTCACCCTTGCAATCCCAGCACTCTGGGAAGCCAAGGCGGGTGGACTGCCTGAGCTCATGGGTTCAAGACCAGCTTGAGCTAGAATAAGACCATGTCTCCGAAAATAGCTGGGCATATGGCGGGCACCTGTAGTGCCAGCTACTCGGGAGGCTGAGGCAAGGGAATCGCTTGAGCCTAGAGTCTGAGGTTGCTGTGAGCTGTGATGTCACCGCACTCTATCAAGAATGACAAAGTGAGATTTTATCTCAAAAATAAAATAAAATAAAAACAGGAAAAAAAAAAAACTACTGGAGGAGCTCGAAATCAATCACCAATAATTGAATTAACATGTTAACTTTACTTACCCACGTCAGGTTTCCTATATATAATGCAATTCTCTTTCCAGTGTATGTATAGACAACATTTGGTGCTGCTCCTTTACCCACATCATCACCAACAGTTGGTGGGAGAGAATCCATATAATCCCGGTCTTCTGGGGCATCTCCATTATTTGCAGATGGAGATATGACATCATCATACAAATCTATCTGATCATGCCCACCATATTCAGCTTCCTGCAATACAAGAATAATGTTCCAGATTACACAACAGTCAGAATACTATTAAATAGATTTGAATACAAATTCAAATTTTTGTTTTAAAAATCTGATAAAGTCACACCTGTAATCCTAGCACTGAGGGAAGCTGAGGCGGGTGAATTGCTTGGGCTCACAGGTTCAAGAACAGCCTGAGCAAAAGCGAGACCCTGTCTCTACTAAAACAGAAAAACTGAGGCAAGAGAATCACTTGAGCGCAAGAGTTGGAGGTTGCTGTGATCTATGACACCATAGCACTCTACCTAGAGCAACAGTTTGAGACTGTCTCATAAAACAAAACAAAACAAGAAAATCTGATAAAGTAGAAAAAGGTCAAAGATCTCATTCCTTTTATGCAAGAGATTTATTCTTGAACAGTGCCTGTAAAGTATATTTCTACATGATGCATCCTATTTTCCAATTGGTATTTATTTTAATATAGAAATAACGTTCCCCTGGGAAAGAGTGACATGGAGTAATAACACATAACTACTTAGAAATAAAATACTCTTAAGTAACAATGCATGAATACAAATAGGTCTCTTTTTTTTTGTAGACACAGAGAAAAAATGGACTTTAAGACAGAGGTATATTATATAATGATGAAAATAGTTCATTAGAGACATCTGACAAGTATATACATTCTTTTTTTGAATTTTTTTTTTTCGTAGAGACAGAGGCTCACTTTATCGCCCTCAGAGTGCCGTGGCGTCACATAGCTCATAGGCTTAGGCGATTCTCTTGCCTCAGCCTCCTGAGCAGCTGGGACTACAGGCGCCCGCCACAATGCCCAGCTATTTTTCTGTTTTGCAGTTCGGCTGAGGCCGGGTTTGAACCCGCCACCTTCGGTATATGGGGATGGCGCCCTACTCACTGAGCCACAGGCTCTGCCCGTAAATAGGTCTTTTTTTTTTTTTTAAAGTAATATAAAAATATCACCAACATACTTCAAACTCATTTTAAGTCTCCACTATTTGATTATAAACAATACAATTATTATTTTCTTTAGTATTTAGATCTTGTTTCCCAACCCTGAGAAAGCTCCTACTTTTATTTATTTTTATTTATTTATTTTTGACACAGAGTCTCAAGCTGTCACCCTGGGTAGAGTGTCACACCATCATAGCTCACAACAACCTCCAACTCTTGGGCTCAAGTGATCCTCTTGCTTCAGTTCTTCTAATTTAGTAGAAATAGGGTCTCACTCTTGCTCAGGCTGATCTTGAACTCCTAAGGATTACAGGTGTGAGCCACCATGCCCAGACAAAGCTACTACTTTCAGAAAAATGCAGAGTGAACTAACTGAGCTATAGGAAAGTGAACAACAAAAATGGGTATGTAAATAATTCAAAATGTCATTAACAAGGCTTGGCTCCTGTAGCTCAGCGGCTAAGGCACCAGCCACACACACCAGAGCTGGTGGGTTTGAACCCAGCCCGGGCCAGCCAAACAACATCTACTGAGGGTGACATAGTGAGACTCTGCCTCAAAAAAAAAAAAAAAAGAAAAAGCAATCATTAACAAGGGAAGGAAAAATAATGCAATATAGATAACACTACCCAAATTAGTACCTTATAATAGTTTAAGTATTCTCAGTGAACGAAGAGCTAATGCTTACCTGGCTTCTTAGATATCTAATCAAGTAAATTACCAAGAGAAAGTGATAGAGTAAGGGTCTAGTAAACAAACCTTTGCTACTGAGTATCACCAGCAAAATTAAAGCAATACTAGTAGATGTCACTTACAAGCTTAACCGATAAGCAAGGAAGGAGAAAATGAAACAAATCTGTGAGAAGAAAAATGAAAAGAGGTTCAATTTGTAAATAAGCATGAGAAAAATGAAATGTAGGTATTAGCAAAACACTCAATCCCTTTCCAAATGCTGTTGCTAACTAACCATTACTGGGCCACAAGCTTGATTAAACCCCTAGCAGAGAAAAGCTCCATTTTTATCTTCCTCTCTCTTTTTTGGCAACTAAGCACTTAAATCAGTATTGATAATTATTTTATTCTTATGAGGTAAAATATCTGAGAAAACAAAGGACAAAGAACAATTTTAAGAGAACTTTAAAGTTTAGACATAACCCAAAGATTCTCCCAATTAATACAATTTACTAAGGAACTGTTAGAATGGCACATCACAGGGAGCTAGTGTTAGGGACTTTTACAGGGATAGAGAAGGACCAAGAGAAATCCATTTGTTTTATGACTGTAAACAGATCTATAAGATATTATTATGGGTCCCAAGGTGGTATGGATACGCTTTGTTATTTAGAAGAGAAAGCAAGAATACAATTTTTTAAAAAAGAAAGAAAAAGGGCTACACGGGGAAATACCATTTATACACATAGCCAAAGGGACCTCAAATTTTGCAAGGCATAATGAGTTATCCAATTAACTAATTACAGAAGGTTCGCATACCAATTTTACTTGTTATAAGGTGGAATGCCTGTAAGACTTATTTATTTAACAAGGTGCCCAAGATCTCAAGGTTGTAGCAGAAAACAAAGCCATTTCTAGCAATGGGCAGAAACTAAGACATCAGTCACTGAATAAAGCCATAGTTTTATTCATACAGTAATACAAAAATATTTTAAGAATCAATTTTTGTTGAATAAAGTAATGTGCACAAATTGTAAGTGACAGTAAAAATTAGAAAAAAGTAACTTAAGTTTTGTTAAGAAGTTTCAATGTAGGCTCAGTGCCTGTGGCTCAATGGGCTAAGGCGCCAGCCACATACACCTGAGCTGGTGGGTTCGAATACCGCCTGGGCCGCCAAACGACAATGACGGCTGCAACCAAAAAAATGGCCGGGCGTTGTGGCAGGCGCCTGTAGTCCCAGCTACTTGGGAGGTGGAGGCAAGAGACTCGCTTGAGCCCAGGAATTGGAGGTTGCTGTGAGCTGTGATGCCACAGCACTCTATCCAGGGTGACAGCTTGAGGCTGTGTCTCAAAAAAAAAAAAAAGTTATGATTGTGCCACTATACTTCAGTCTGGATGACAAAGTGAGACTCTGTCTCTAAAAAAGAAAGAAAAGGCTGGGCATGTTGGCTTATGCCTGTAATCCTAGCACTCTGGGAGGCTGAAGCAGGTGGATCATCTGAGCTCACTAACCTGAGCAAAAGTGAGACTTTGTCTCTAAAAATAGCTGGGCATTGTGGCGGGCACCTGTAGTCTTAGCTACTTGGGTGGCTGAGGCAAAAGAATCACTTGAGCCCAAGAGTTTGAGGTTGCCATCAACTATGATGCCATGGCACTCTACCAGAAGCAACAAAGTGAGCCTCTGTCTCAAAAAGTTAAAAAATAAAACAAATAAAAAAGAAAGAAAAGTTGAAGCCCACTAGCTTAAACCATAATCTATGAGTCTTTTATTGAGTCCCAGTGTCCATCTCCTTTTCTGAAACAAAACACTCTTGAGCATAGGTAAATCACCCAGTAAAAGCAATGTGCTTTGTATGTGGGTAAGAGATGAAGCCAATAAACATTTCTTGATTAACTATAGAGCTACAATCCCAAATCTGAAATTCTGTAATCTGAGTAACTCTGAAAACCAAATGTCTTTTCTTGGTTGGCACCAAAATCCTTGGTGGCAAAAAACTGACCAAAATTTCTATTTTTTCTGCAGAAGGATCCTCTCTTGTCCCAGGCCTGTGTTGGTTGTCTAGAGGCCTTACTTGACTACTTACATGTCCGGAGCCCAGACATTGGTAGAAATTTTCTCCATTCTTTGATGTTCCTATAGGGCAACTGGAGTCAGCCTGCTACCTCCCTCCTATCCCAAACTTCCATCCTATTGTGTGATTCATACTCATTTTGCTTAAGTATTTTAACAATGTTGCAAGAACACTGTCATGTCCATTATGCAGAGGGATGTCCACTATATATAGAGGAGGGTACTGGGGTTCAGACATGCCCAACCAAGGTCACAATGCTCTTAAGTGGGAAGAGCCCTTCCTACTGTCTGCATCACACAATCATGGAGTATATGGTTTCACTGAGCCAGTCAGCATAGTTACATAGCTTTCTGAGGTCATCTTATCCAATGCACTTCTCCCAGCTGAGCAGCCCCTTTTTGAGCCAATAGGAGAGGGTCCTCTTTAGCAATGTTTCAGGGCCTTTGGAAAAGCGGTATTAATAACCTGGGGTGACTGGTGTTTCCTGTAGCATTTCATGTGACCTCCCAGCCCTGGAATCGGTTTTTGCTGTTTACCCTCTTGGATGCTGGAGAGAATTCCTTCCTTAGACCTGACATCTTGAGGCTTATGACCCTGGTAAGTGCATAAAGGACAGTCTTGTGGTCTGAAGAAGATCCTGAGCTGGGTGGTATTAAAGAGGCCAGGTACTAAAGGTAGTACCTTACTTAAGGTAACTCTAATCCTCAGAGAAGGTAGCAAAGGGGCTGAGTGGGCCTTCCTCCTACAAGAGGCCTGCTCAGAGGATTTCTCTGAAGGCCCATGTCTCCTCACCTTAGGAGACTGACACCTTCTCTTATTTTTCTCATGAAATGTTGACCAAGGTCTTCTGCACAACATGCTAGATCTGCTAGGTCATAAAGATGTCAGTAAGTCAAATGCTCTGCCTTTAGAATCTCTTAGTTTAGAGGAGATAGACAAGTAAATTAAATGGTTAAAATATGACGTTATGAGCAGTAGAAGAGATGCTAACTGGCACAGAGTAAGGACCCACTATTGTAAGCAATGAGCCTGTGATAGTGAAGTCGATCAACAAATAAATCTGTGGTTGGTGTGGGAACACAGAAAAGTGTAACTGTTTCTCAGCAGTGAAGGTAACATTTTAGTTGAGGCTTGAAGGATTAATAATAGAGAGGAGGAACAGTATTACAGGTAGTGTGGTAAGAACAATAGGCACAAAAACACATGATGGTGTGGCAGAGGAACCACATAGTTCATCTTGGCCATGAGAGTCAGTGCAAGGCTCAGAGAGTAAGGAGCCAAGACCAAAGGGGTCAGTAGAATCAATTCTCTCTAGACCTTAATAAGTTTGCCTTATTACCCCAGACCCCCACCCACCCACCAACTCTGAGCTCCTTGAAGGCAGGGTTCTATAGGTTTTAGAACGGTGTCCCAGAGTAGTGCTGAGCATAATAGGGACATAGGAGACATCTATTAATAAAGAAAACTCCAAATTACTGGGTGTTTGGGGCTTCTCTTCCTGGGCCAGTTTGTGCGGTACCAGAGCAGCAACATCCTCTCTCACGAAGAGGTGGGTCATATTCTGCAAGGTGTGACTTTGGCGGACCTGTCTACCGTCTCAAACACCACACTCCAGGCTCTACACAGCTTCTTCCTGCAGGTGCGTGGGAAGGGGATGTCATGTAGCCACTGTGAGAATAGAGTCTCAAGACCATCTTCTCTGTGGAGGGTGGGAGCTCTGGCCACAGCAGCCAATGGGGGGTTGGGAGTGCAAGGCTTGGGAAGCAATTAGGGAGGGCCTGTAGCGAGTAGGCTCTGAGAAGGCCTGCCTTCACTGACTTCTCTTCTCAGGTCCAGAGCATGGGCCTCCTGGCTGACCATAGGATGGCCCAGACCCTGCAGGCCTCTTTGGAGGGCCTTTTGTCTAATGCTTCCCTGGGCCAGCCGTCCCCACAGGACATGCTGTATCCTTTCTTGCATATGGGACCCCTGGCCAAGGAAGTTGTAGAAAGCTGCCCAAGCCCATTTGGCAGAGTGTTCCTCAGTCCAACACAGGGAGTGTATGATGAGGCTGTAGCAGTGTTCAGAGGCCCTCTGGGGGGCAGCTGTTGTGCCCCAGAGTCACTGCAGTCAAGAGGCATGTGCGTAGGGTAGAGTGCTTCTGCCTCATCCATAGGGGCTGCCTCTCAGGTTCTCCTTGCCTCATCTATGTATAGCAACTACTTAGCACAGTGGTTAAGCTCCCAATTTAGAATTCACCCCCTTTTCTTAGGAGCACTTCTGCATTTGACCATTCTTGCCTTTTTCTGGGCTCTGGAAGTGTGATTCCCTTTATGGTCAGCCCCACTTTTCTGCTGTTCTCCTCTCAAGTTTTGATGCCAGGTGTCTGGGAGGGGTGGCTGTATCTCTGTCCCACATCAGAGACTGACTTCAGGACTTGACAGCCTAGAAACGGAGAACTGAGACCTGGAGACAAAGTTGGGAAATGGATGACAATTGAAGCCATTCATCTGGAGCCATTTGCTCCATTGCTGAAATGCAAACAGGAAATAAAATGTACATTCACAGACCTGCGTGGGCTCTCCAGAACATTTCACTCTGAAAAACAAACAAAAGAAACCATTCCACTCTGGATTCATCTTGTCTCCCTTGTGCTGGTTTCTGAACCAGTTGGATAGCAGATTGTTTCATCAGATTGATGGCGTCCTGAGTGGGGGGGAAGAGTTTGTTCTGGTAATCCTGGAGGAGCGCCAGCTGGATGCCCCAGTTGCTCTCTGGATGCAGTCAGGCCTTCCTTGGGGCTGGAGCAGAGAACGGTCACAGGGATAGGGCTGCTCTGATCCAAGTGCTCTGGGAGGACTTTACCTGCTTCGTCACCTCACGTGGAGGTGTAGAGAGGTTTAATTCCCAGGCAAAGCTCCTGCGGCTGAGCCAAACGGTCTAGACCTAGGCGCCTAGTATGGAGCCTGTGTTTCTTTGCCTCTCCGCCCTCCTCAGAACCTGCATTTACATAGCCAAGGAGCAGCTCTGTCTGTGCCCCACAACTGTGCCTGCTTTAGTTCCGAGTTCAACCTGGGCCTCCAGCTCCCTTTCCTCCTGGTAGTGCCCAGCTGCCCGCCTCCTTCGGTCGGGCTGTCCTTACTCTACGCAAAACAGGCTAGTTGAGAAGTTGGTACATTAGAGGGAAGAGTAGGGGATGCCTGAACACCGCAGGCTCTACTAGGTCCTTAAAGGGGAAAAAAAAGTGCTAGTCACGACCCACTAAAGTGGTCTTGGTAACTGAAGTTCAAAAAACGGTTCATAGATGACGAAACAGTTTTGAGGAGGGCGCGTGTAAGGTCGCTGGATCAGCCGACACGCCAGGGAAGTTGGGCACAGAAGTTGCACCTGTAGACTTTACTAAACTACCTCCCGCCGAACTCGCAAAGAGGTAGGCAGCCAAAGCCGCTGCACCGGGTGGGTGGAATGAGGCCCCGCCCGCAGCTCGGGGGACGCGCACCAGAGCCCGGTGGGGCGGGGCGGGGCCGGAAGTGAAGTGCGAACTAGGCGGTCGCGGCCCGCGCTCATTGGCCGGGAGCGCGGAGTGGGCGGAGCGGCGCTGGGCAGTCGGTATTCTGATGCTCGCCAGACGCTCCGGAGTGGAGTGTGGTTCCGACGGCTGGCCGGTCCTTCCTTTCCCACCGTCCGGTCAGGTAGGTGGTGGCGGGCGTGCGGTACTGAAGGCCCCTAGGGACGGGTTTGTGGGGACCAAAGGTCTCCAGCCTGCTGCAGGGTGAGGGGAGGAAGTTTCGTGGATGAGAACGGTTCTCTTCCTTGAAAAGACTCGCGCCTTCCTCTTGGAAGCCCCGAAAACTCGGGAGCTACAACCTAGGCCCGCCACCATCGAGTCACTTCTGCAGAATAAGTTCGAGTTTCATGCTGAGCCGAGAAGAACTCTGTGGCGGGAGCACTGCATGATTGAGAGACTGAGAAAGTGGGTAGAGAAAGTAGGACCTGCGCGGGTCCCCACCCCATCCCTCCACCCCGAAATCTGCTTTTTCAGCTTTCGTCTCCCACTTCTAACCTACTGCACTCATTGTTGGCTGTCTGGTACTTCCCTTAACCGCCCCGGTTTTGCACGAAATTCTGATTGCCTTGAGTCTGGAACAGGACGGTGGATGGGGGATGTACGCTTTCTCTAGACTTCAGTTGTCTAATCTGTGGGGAGTGGAGGATTTTCCAGATGACCTCTGCGTCCTGTCACTGTTTATAACTGAGCAACACTACCTGGGACAGATATCCTGGTAAATTAGTGGGCAGACCTGATCTAAGGTGGCCTATGCTCATTTTGAAAGAGATGGACGCGTTGACTCACGCCCTGTAATCCCAGCACTCTGGGAGACCGAGACACGAGGATCTCTTGAACTCTAGAGCTCAAGACCAGCCTGAGCAAGAGCGAGACCCCTGTCTCTACTAAAAATAGAAAAACTAGCCGGGCTTTGTGGTGGGTGCCTGTAGCCCAAGCTACACTGGAGGCTGAGGAAGGAAGTTCGCTTGAGCCCAGGAGTTTGAGGATGCTGTGAACTATGATGCCATGGCAGTATAGCCTGGGGCAACAGAGACTCAGTCTCAAAAAAACCAAACCAAACAACCCCCCCACCCCCAGGATCTAAGATCTGAGGTCACTGTGAAGTAATGGTCATTCATTTAGCTGTAGTAATAATCAAAGACTTAAGAAGTATGGCTCAGCCCCTGTGACTCTATGGGCTAAGGCGCCAGCCACGTACACCTGAGCTGGCGGGTTCGATTCCAGTCCTGGCCCACCAAACAACAATGGTGGCTGCAACCAAAAAATGGCCGGGCATTGTGGCGGGCGCCTGTAGTCCCAGCTACTTGGGAGGCAGAGGCAGGAGACTCACTTGAGCCCAGGAATTGGAGGTTGCTGTGAGCTATGATGCAATGGCACTCTATTCAGCGTGACAGCTTGAGGCTCTGTCTCAAAAAAAAAAAAAAGAAGTAATACAGAAGGTTACATGGATAAAGAAAATAAACAATAGACCAGCCACCTGTAATCCCAGCACTTGGAAGGCTGAGGTGGGTGGATTGCCTGAGCTCACAGGTTTGAGACCAGCCTGAGCCAGAGCAAGACCTCATGTCTAAAAATAACCAGGTGTTGTGGCAAGTACCTGTAGTCCCAGCTATTTGGGAGGCTGAAGCAAGAGAATCGCTTAAGCCCAGGAGTTTGAGGTTGCTGTGAGCGATGATGCCACGGCTCTCTACCAAGGGTGACAAAGTGAGACTCTGTCTCAAAAAAAAAGTCAGGTGCAGTGGTCCATGCCTGTAGTCCCAGTTACTTGGAAGGCTTGAGGCCAGCCTGGGCCACAGCAAGACCCCACTTAAAAAACAAAACTAAACAAAAATTCCTGTTAAAGCTCAGCTTTCCTAAGTAATCAATAAAACCCAATAAAGATGACACAGGAAATTACCTTGATAAAATGCAAAATCTTTGTTTCTTAGGCCAGTTACCTACCAAAAAGGTATAAAAATTAAAAAACCAACCTCCCACAATGTGATTGCTTCTCCTCATGAGATGCTCATTTAGATAATCTGGAAGTTGAACCTGATTAAAAGGTACTTGAATTTAATCAGACACAAGAAGAATATGTCTAAGGTTATGAGTATACATAATATTGTAAGGAATGTAAACAAGAAAACTAATACTTTGATCAGGGGAATACATGCCTCTTAAAGAAAGCATGAGAAATTCCTGGTTACATGGAACAATTCAGACACATCAATAAAAGTCAGCCATGGACCCTGGCATGGTGGCTCATGCCTATAATCCTAGCACTCTGAGAGGCCAAGGTGGGTGGATTGCCTGAGCTCACAGGTTCAAGACCAACCTGAACAAGAGCTAGACCTCGTCTCTAAAAATAGCTGTATGTTGTGGCAGGTGCCTATAACCTACTTAGGCAAGAGAATCACTCTGAGAGGAGAATTTGAGGCTTTGAGAGTGATTCTCTGAGGCAAGAGAATCACTCTGAGAGGAGAGTTTGAGGCTGCTGTGAGCTATGACACCAGGACACACCACCAAAGGCAACAAAGTGAGACTCTTTTTCTTTTTTTTTTTAGACAGAGTCTCACTTTTTCGCCCTCAGTAGAGTGCCAGTAGAGTGCTGTGGCGTCACACAGCTCACAGCAATCTCCAACTCCTGTGTTTTTTAGGCTATTCTCTTGCCTCAGCTTCCTGAGTACCTGGGACCACAGGTGCCCACCACAACGCCCGGCTATTTTTTTGTTGCGGTTCATCTGGGGCCAAATTTGAACCTGCCACCCTTGGTATGTGGGGCCGGTGCCCTACTCAAATCCCAGCATTTTAGAAGATTGACAAGGGAGGATAGCTTTAGGCTAGGAGTTTGAGACCAGCCTATCTGACAAAGTGAGACCCCATCTCTACAAAAAAAAACAAAAAACTGAGTGTGGTGATGTGCTCTGTAGTCCCAGCTCCTCAGGAAGCTGGGGCAGGAGGATTGTTTGAGCCAGGGTATTGTTGGAGGCTGTAGTGAGCTATGATTGTGCCATTGTATTCCAGCCTGGGTGACAGAGTGAGATCCTGTCTCCAAAAAAAATAAATAAATAAAAAAAAATAGATTTGAACAAAGTAAAAAAGGGCCAGGCATGTTGGCCCACACTTGTAATCCTAGTACTCTGGGAGGCCAAGGCAGCGAACTGCTTCAGCTCAGGAGTTCTGAGACTTCCCTGAGCAAGAGTGAGACCCCACCTCTAAAAATAGCTGGGCATTGTAGCAAGCTCCTTTAGTCTCTACTTGAGAGACTTAAGACAAGAGGAACCCTTGAGCCCAAGAGTTTGAGATTACTGTGAGCTACAATGCCGTCAGCACTCTATCAAGGGTGACAAAATGAGACTCTCCAAAAAAATAAAAAATAATAAATAAGAAAATCCCAAAGTACAAAATCAAAGTATGCTAGAAGAAAATATTGCTTTTCTAGGCCTTCAATACAGAGCATTTCAATCAGGCTATAACAGCAGAGGTAAAACCAGAGAAAAAAGTTAACAGGAGCTGATATAAATATTTAAAAGGGAATTATCACTCCAGCCAAGCAAAAAAGTTGTATCCTCTCAAGGAGAGAAAGTGGAAGAGTAGAAGGCAGTGATATATGACCTTCAAATCACATATTGAGATCTAGGAATGTGAACTTTTGCAGTATTCAATAAGTAATTGTGGGATGTTGCTGGGATATCAACAGGTGTTGCATGTGGCTCTTGTGGTTCTAAAGTGATTGAGTAGCAACCCTCTTACCTCAAGACTCTTCTGTCTCCCTTCCCACCCTTCGTCCATTCTTCCTTTCTGATGACAGAAGTCAGAGAAAGAGGAAACCCCAAAAGTTTCACATACCCCCTAACTGCTTGGGCTTCCTTGATCTTCCAGGCAGGCCAGGATAGGGGCTACCCCTCTGTCCCCAGGTACGGTGCCTCACCCAGGCCTTCCTCCCTGCAGCAGGGAGATGACTTCCTTATCCCAGTTTTGTAGATAAGGAAGCTGAGACTCATTAGGCAATTTGCCAAAGGTCCCACAGTCAGGGGCAGGGGCCCACCTGTGCTCAGAGCACCCCTGTGTTGCTAACATTTATCTTCCTTCCTCCCTCCTACTATCCTATGGGTCATTTTTTTTTTTTTTGAGGCAGAGGCTCAAGCTGTCGCCCTAGGTATAGTGCCGTGGCCATCACATCTCACAGCAACCTACAAATCCTGGGCTCAAGTGAGTCTCTTGCCTCCACTTTCCAAGTAGCTGGGACTACAGGCACCTGCCACAATGCCTGGCTATTTTTTGGTTGCAGCCATCATTGTTGTTTGGCGGGCCCAGGCTGGATTCAACCTGCCAGCTCAGGTGCGTGTGGCTGGCACCTTGAGCCACAGGTGCAGAGCCTATCCTATGGATCTTTATTGCATGTCTGCTGGTCATAGGCCCTGGGCTATGGACTGGGCTTTAGGGCTTCCAAAAGCTGGGTTCTTGAAGTCTAGGCCATGCCAGGGAAAGTGGCGGTTCACCTGCACTCTGTGTATGTAACCCCAAACTCTAGGTCTCACTCCTTTTCTATCCGTTACTCCTCTAGCTCCAGGATCTTGGATATGGACTTTCTACACTTCCTGGCCTTTCTCTTTGTCCTGCTGCTGTCTGGGACGGGGTCTACAGGCACCCTAAGGAGCTCCCTGGACCCACAGCTGGAGATCTGTATCCTTTGGGGTTATGGTTACTGTCTCTGAGAGTTCTATGAAGTCTCTATACCCAGAACTGCGAGATTCCAAGAATGGACAGACCCAGCTGGTGGGAAAAGAAGAAAAAAGGAAGGTTTTCAAGCCAGACCTTGAACATATTAGTTTTCTCCTGAGCCTCAGTTTCCCCATATGTTAAATGGAGATGAGAAGGCACATCTCTAAGGCTACAAAGGCTTGGTGAGAACTGTACCTGTGTCAGCACCTTGTGGCCAAGAGTGTAGGCAGAGACTCAGGAATTCTGGATTACTGGCTCATCTCCTCCCTGGTAGACTGGGCCATCTCTTCTGGGTCAGGCCTTGTGGACATGAAGATGAGTCAAGACCAGTACCTAGATTTGAGGAGTCTACAGGCCTATGGGGGAGGGGGGAGGGAAGCATCCAAACAAATGATAGTTGTACTCTGATCAGGGCTCTGATGGACCCAGGATGGGTCAATTTGGAGCTGGGACTTGAAAGGGTAGAAACTCCTAGGGAAGGGGAGGGACATCCAGGTAGAGTAGACAGCATTCTGGAACAGTGAATTTAGAGATAGCAGAAGACCACAGTGAAGGAAAGGTGGGGGAGCCAAGCTCTGGAGCGCTGGAATCAGGCTCTTAGGTGCAAAGCTCTCTGTGAAATGCAGTACAGGGCTTGTATACTTGTCAGTTTGTTACCTTCCTGGGAAGTCCCAGCCATGGACGTCTGTGGCCCTTGCAAATACTTGCTGATGAGAACCACTGGATTGTCCAGGCAGGGCTTTAGTTGCTGGCCACTTAACGCTGCCCAGACAAGAAGATGTTTGAGGTGAAGCGGCGGGAGCAGCTGTCGGCACTGAAGAATCTGGCACAGCTGAATGATGTCCACCAGCAGTATAAGATCCTTGACGTCATGCTCAAGGGGCTCTTTAAGGTGTGTGCAGTCATGGGACAGTTCACAGCAGTCCTAGCCCTGGGTCTGGGCACAGATGGATGAGTAGGAATTTCCTGAGGGGCTGGTGTTCAGTGACAGGGGAGCTGTACACACAAGAGTTGAAGTGGGGTTTAAGTAAGTTGGATGGGAGCAGTCTATGATGGGCTCTGCAAAGCCACTCAGACCAGGTGGGGTTCTCCCAGGTGCTGGAGGACTCCCGGACCATGCTCATTACTGCCGATGTGCTCCCTGATGGGCCCTTCCCCCAGGATGAGAAGCTGAAGGATGGTATGGTCTTCCCAACCCACCCTCACCTTTCCACTGCCCTGATCTTCTCTATCTGCACCTTCCCTTCAGTTTTTGACACTCTTTTCTCCTTGGAAATACCCTTTTGTGCTACTGTCCTGGTGACTCTCTCAAATGGATGGGCATTTAGTCTGGTTCTTCGAGCATTTCTGGGCTTCAGATCTAATTTCTGTGCCTCTGACACAGGTGTGTTCCCTTCTGCTGTCCTTTGCTTGGGGCAGAGGAGCTGGAGCCTCTGTCTATTACTACTCCAGAGACCAGGACCTGGTCAGTTAATCATCAACCTGACCCTTATCCTAGGGAAGGCAAGAGTTGTTCCTATGTAAAGAAGGAAAAGCTGAGGCCTGTCAGAGTGGTTTGAGCCAGTGGAGCAGTTACCAGCACTCTTTACTACCGTTTTAATATCTTAAACCCTTTTTAGACAAGGCAGAAATAACATATAAATAAGATGAAAGAATGTTTGTGTCCCTTTCCCTCCTCCAAGCATTTCTCTTCAGTTATGATAATCCTGCCCCATTACCTGGCTGCATTTTATGCATAACATCAACATTTCTTTTCTTTTCTTTCTTTCTTTTTTTTTTTTGAGATCACTAGATTGCCCTTGGTAGAGTACTGTGATGTCACAGGTCACAGCAACCTCAAACTCTTGGGCTTGAGCAATTCTCTTGCCTCAGCCTCCCAACTGGCTGGGACTACAGGTGCCCACCACATGCCCAGCTATATTTTTTGTTGTTGTAGTTGTCATTGTTGTATAGGAGGCCCGGGCTGGGTTTGAACCCCCAGCCCTAGTGTATGTGGCAAGCACCCCAACCACTGTGCTACGGGCACTGAGCCAACATTAACCTTTCTTATATTACATTGTCTGAGAGAAGATGGCAGCAGTCCTCAAATATTGAATAGTGGAGATTTTACAAATATCAACTGTAATCTCTATTACAGCTGTGGGGAAGGCACTGTTTCCTCCATTTTCCAGATAAAAAAGGACAGGTGGGTTCAAATCCAGCCTGGGCCCGCCAACCAACAATGAGGGCTGCAACTCAAACAAAAATAGCCGGGCGTTGTGGCGGGCGCCTATGGTCCCAGCTACTTGGGAGGCAGAGGCAGGAGACTTGCTTGAGCCCAGGAATTGGAGGTTGCTGTGAGCTGTGATGCCACAGCACTCTACCCAGGGTGACAGCTTGAGGCTCTGTCTCAAAAAAAAAAAAAAAAAAAAAAGGACAGGTGATTTGCCTTGACTCTTCCTTCTGAACCAAACTATCTCCTGATTTCCTTGAGGTTCAAGATTATTCTGAAGCCCACGGGTCCCTTCTTGACATGTCTCACACCCAACCTGGCATCTTTCTGGATGACCTGGCCAGTGCTAGGGAGGGCTGACAGGGCCCTCAGAAGGGCTGGCTCCAGTAGGGGCTGCCTCTAAAGCTGTGGATTGGTTAGTATGTGCACTTCCTCTCCATGTTAACATGGGGCAGGGGGTCCTCAAACTTTTTAAACAGGGGGCCAGTTCACTGTCCCTCAGACCGTTTGAGGGCCGGACTATAGTTTAAAAAATAAAAACTATGAACAAATTCCTATGCACACTGCATATATCTTATTTCGAAGTTAAAAAAACAAAATGAGGGTGGCCTGTGGCTCAAAGGAGGGTAGGGCGCTGGCCCCATATACTGGAGGTGGTGAGTTCAAACCCAGCCCTGGCCAAAAACTGGGGAAAAAAAAAAAAAAGGAACAAATACAATATTTAAAATGAAAAAAAAAGCACCCCCTATCTGCAAAAAAAAAAGACCTCCTAACTTCAGAAAGCGCCCCCTTAACCACAAAAAAAGGGACCCACTAACTGCAAAAAAAAAAAAAAAAAAGACCTCCTAACGCAAAAAAAAAATCCTAACTTCATAGGCAAGCTCATAACTCGTTCAGTCACGAGTTTCAGTCTCACCGGAGACTGAGAGGAAGAGTGGAGAGACAGAGAGAAGGAGGGGAGTCAGAGAGTGAAGCGCACATTCCACACATGTGCACTGTGGCCCGGATGAGTCGGCTGCTAAGCAGGACAGGCAACAGCGGCAAAAACACCCAGCAGGCTGGATAAATGTCCTTGGTGGGCCGCATGTGGCCCACGGGCCGTAGTTTGAGGACCCCTGACCTGGGGTATTGTCACCTAGATGGACTCATGTTCCATGGTTAGCAGGTATATTCTAACCTACCCCCAAAGACTGAGGCAGCTGAGAGAAAAGAGGCCGATAAATCCAGTTTCTCAGAAAAAACATTTGCTAGGGCCTTAGGAAAAGAAGCAGTGTCTCACTCAGGCAGCCACAAAGCAGTGATCTCCACACCTACTTTCCAGAAAACATCCTTTGTATAGCAAACTCTTTTGGTAAAATGTGTAGCTGGTCATGTCTCAAACTTTCTTGTGAAACTTATGACCACTGGGGAGGTTAGATGGACACCTTTGTAAGGGGTTATCTGTGTTGGAAGCATTGTCTTAAGACCTTGCTGCAGAATACCTTGTTGTACAGATTCAAACATTAATCATCATGGTGTTTTTCACCTCAAAATGGTGTCACTCTTGCCATGCAACCGGCTGCCTTCATCTAACACACTAACAGAGCTCAGTCTAGACTGAGTTGTTGACCAGTGGAAGCTCTGGTGGGAAAATTTATGAAATTCATATGAGGTCTATAGATAAGTTAATAGTATTATGTTGCTGTTAATTTCCTGGTTTAGATAGTTGAACGTTGGTAATATGAGATGATAACATTAGAGAAAACTTAGACGAGGAATTTTGTGTTGTATACTGTGGGTCTAAAATAATTTCAAAGTAAGAACTTAAGAGGCACCTAAAATGAAATAAAATAGAAAAAAACTTAAGGAAAAGCCCTAGCCTGTACCTCGGCCCTTCTGATGGACCTGACCCCTTACAGACACTTAGGTTGTGTTGACCCCAGGCCAGTCTGCACAAGTGCACAGATCTGAGGAGTCCAGCAAAGCCTCATGTGATGCATCAGCAGCTGGGTGTAAAATAACACACAGCTCTCTTAATCCCCACAACAAACAAATCTAAGCAGCAAGGTATGCCTTTGGACATGCAGACCTGGGTTTGCAGCTCAGATTTGCTGCTCACTAGACTCTCAGTTTCCTATCTGTAAAGTGAGAACAGCAGCCACTTCTTCCTCCAGTTATGAGGATTCAGTGAGCTACTTGGTAGACATAAGGCCCTTAGCTTACACGTGCACATGATCAACAGCCTGTGGTCAGTGTGTGCTATTCCATTCCCTTTTTTTTTTTTTTTTTTGAGACAGAGCCTCAAGCTGTCACCCTGGAGAGAGTGCTGTGGCATCACAGCTCACAGCAACCTCCAATTCCTGGGCTCAAGCGAAGCTCCTGCCTCCACCTCCCAAGTAGCTGGGACTATAAGCACCTGCCACAATGCCCGGCCATTTTTTGGTTGCAGCCATCGTTGTTTGGCGGGCCCGGGCTGGATTCGAACCCTCCAGCTCAGGTGTACGTGGCTGGCGCCTTAGCCCATTGAGCCACAGGCACTGAGCCTATTCCATTCCCTTTTTAGTGGGTTTGGTGGATGCATCTGTTCTCTGAAGGATGCCAGGGTCTGGGCATCTGCCCTGTCCACTCATCAGGGTCCTCTCTCCAGCTTTCTCCCACGTGGTGGAGAACACGGCCTTCTTCGGTGATGTGGTGCTGCGCTTCCCAAGGATTGTGCACCACTACTTTGACCACAACTCCAACTGGAACCTCCTCATCCGGTGGGGCATCAGCTTCTGCAACCAGACAGGTGTCTTTGACCAGGGACCTCACTCACCTATCCTTGGCCTGGTAAGGACTGGGGCAAAGGAGGTCTGGGAGTCCTCTGTCTGATGGTATGTCAGGAGCCTCACGTCTGCCTTCAGTTGGACCTGAATGTCAGGGCTTGGTAGTGTTTTCTTTGTTGAGTTTCAAGTCACCTTGTATCACAGAAATCCCATTTGATGGGGCTTTGTGCTGACTGGGGTCCCTTGGGGTCATCCCCTGGCCCATATCCGTCCATCTTGGATCTTGGGGCTCAGCATGGAGGACATGTTGATCTGGTGAGCAGGACACAGAAGGCAGGAGATGACCAACTTTTCCTTATCTGCAGATGGCCCAGGAGCTGGGGATCAGTGAGAAAGATTCTGACTTCCAGAACCCATTTAAAATAGACCGCACAGAGGTGAGCTGCTGGGGCCTGTGTTTGCTTTGTCTCTGCTGGGCCAGAGGAGGCTAGAACTTGCAGGGGCTGGAGGTCCTACATGGTTTGGAGCAGCTTTGGGCCTAGAGCCAGACATGCCTGGGTCTGGGTCCAGAAACCATCATTCACTCACTAGAGCAAGTGAGTGATTCACTCACTTGTGCCTTTGGCACAAGTCACTGGTCCTTGTCTGTTCAAAGGATATGGACCCCAACAGTCATGGGGTTGTGAACACACTCATCCCGACACAGAATGGGCATCTCACTTAAGGGGAGCATCAGGGCAGCCAGGGGAAGTCTATCCACACTCTTCCCTGCCCTTGAGCTTCTAGCACAGTCAGGGCTTCTATCCTGTGCTCCTGCATACACTCTCATTCTAGGGCGCAGAGGGCGGCTCTGAGGGCAGGAGGTTATAGTTTGGAGTGAAAGATGGAAACACATATAGTAAAGGGTGGAAAGGATCTGAGGCAGCAGGTCAGAGCCAGGACAGGAAGGAAGAAAGAAAGGACTGCCTGGTGGCTGGAGAAGTGGTCTGTCAAATCACAGGCTGGCCCCTAGTGTGTGTGTGTGTGTGTGGAGAGGGGGATATTCTATGAAGGATCTGGGGTTTTACCCTGCTTACAGGTCAAGCTAGCCTGCTACTGTGTCATAGACCCAGACAGGTCAAATATCAGACTTTATTACAATGAAAGTGGTAGCCAGACTGTTGACCTAGTTGTGTTAGTTTACCTTGTTGCCCAGTTCCCATGGGAGTGACATGGAGGGTTCTAGGTGGATGCTGTGCATGCATTGGGTTTGCATCACAGTTGAGAACTGCTGAGCTGGGTAAGTTCACTGTTTTTATGGTGAACAGAAACAAACCTCTCTTTGTTTGGGGGTAGATATTACTTCACCTTTCAAGGTTGCTTGCTATTAACACAATTCTGAGACACACCCTGAGTAAAGAGTGGGTTTTGCATTCTTGGTATACCCAGCAAGAACATGCAGGAGTGCTCAGGCAGATTGCCTGTCCCAAAAGTCCACTTGGTTTAACTCAAATTTTTCCATGAGTGTGCTGCTCAGTCTGAGTACCAATCTGCTATCCACTACCACCTGCATAAGAGAGTGAAGACCGACCTGTCTGTCTGTGATTGCCACTATGGGGGGCAATAGATGGTCCCAAGCAGCTCTCATCCCCCACAGAGAGACATTCTGTGGCCCACATGCTGCACTTGATTTGGGTCACCCAAATCAACAATGTTTGACTGAGCCCTGAGGGCAGGGTCCCTGAGGAGCTTCAGCCTCAGTTGTCCTATATGGCATAATCCAAGGCCACACTGGCATCAGGAGAAGTAGGTGAACTTGAAACAGCTTGTGCTGGCCTCTGTGCATAGGGTCGCTGTTGAAAACTACCTTTGATGTCTTTAGGCACAGCAGAATAGTCCACCCACTCAGACATCCTTGCGAGTTTTCTTATCATGTGGACAGGAATGACACACCCAGTACCTGGCCACATTGACAGCTAAGGCTCTCGTTAGGCTTGAGCAGACCCTAGGATTGTTTTGCCAAGTGGTGGTGCTGGATTCTCAGGGACGAAGGGAACATTAATTATTCTCCATAATTTCTGGGATCTGAGGTGTTCCATGTCCACATGCCAGGATTATTGCAACAAAATCCATATGTTCCATCTCATTACTAATAATTTCACTTTTTCTCCAATCATTTCCTACTCTCACCTAGACCTTTCATTCAGAAGTATCAGGCGTGAGTGAGACCAGGGCATTTTTCCACATTTCTAGGGAGTTGTCATATTAAATATCTCTCATCGGTGCCCACATGGGCCGCTGCAAGGGTACCCACAAGCAGTCTGCTCAACCAGATGGTCGTAATGTTCAGGCCCTCAGATCATACAACTTCACCAGAGGCTCAGATAGTTGAACCAGAAATACAGAGCCCTCTGCTGTGTGCTAGTCCTTAGGTGGTGATGGCAGTGACGTGGACAGTGTAGGCTTGATCCACAGTTTGCTTCCAGTTGGTCTCATCAGAGAATGAGCCTCACTATGGGCATCTAAATGAGTGATCCAGATTGTCAGGTTCACAACCACAATGTGTGGCCCCAAAGGGGGGAGGATGTCTTTGAACTGCCAGTTTATAGTCTTCAAATGGCTAAGACACCACCTACAATGAGTAATAATATAACACACGAGGCTGTTTACAGGTATCACCTAAGGCAAGTGTGATGGTGTTTAATTCAGGTCATTATCTAACTGGCCTTTATGGCAGTTAGTCTCAGCATTGTCATGGGGGCTGGGTGAAGGATGCTGCCGCAGATACCTGTGTTCCCCAAACCACTGCCAAGTTGCATGTCTCACTAGGAAGATTCACAGGACTCGGTATACAGTTGCACACATGGCTATGATTTACTACAGAGAAAGGATACAAAGCAGCCAAGGGAAAAGGTGGAGGGGACAAAGTCTGGGGAAACCAGACATGGCTTCTAGAATCCGTTAGGCTTGAGCAGACCCTAGGATTGTTTTGCCAAGTGATGGTGCAAAATTCTCTTGCCTCCCAGTAGAGTCACACAGGATGTGCTTAATCCGCCCCCAGCAACTAGTGACAACATGTATACAATGTGGACTACCGGCAAAGTTCTTTAGAGACCTAATGCCCGGAATTTTATTGGAGCTGGTCATGTGGGCACTTTCTGTTTAACTTGTACCAAAATTGCAAACTCCCAGAATAAAAGCAGGTATTCAGCATAAGCCATATTTTTTGCACAAACAGCTGGGCACAGTGAACCACTCTTATCAGTTAGGGTCATGGGAGCCCTTTTGAAATGCAGGTTAACAGATACCAGGCAAGGGCTAAGGACTTGAAAGTAGGCTGACATCTGACTATGTTAACTCTTCTCTCAACACCATTAGCTTTTTTTTTTTGTAGAGACAGTCTTACTTCATCACCCTCAGTAGAGTACCATGGCATCACATAGCTCACAGCAACCTCCAACTCCTGGGCTTAGGCGATTCTCTTGCCTCAGCCTCCTGAGTAGCTGGGACCACAGGCACCCGCCCCAACACCCAGCTATTTTTCTGTTTTTCAGTTTGGCCGAGGCCGGGCTTGAACCCACCACCTTCGTTACATGGGGCCGGCGCCCTACTCAGTGAGCCACAGGCACCGCTCCAACACCATTAGCTTTTAACTTAACTGAACTACATACAGTGAGAGTTTAGGGCAGTGGTTCTCAACCTTCCTAATGCGGTGACCCTTTAATACAGTTCCTCATGTTGTAGTGACCCCCTAACCATAAAATTATTTTTGTTGGGAAAGTAGCAAAATAATGTTATGGTTGGGGGTCACCACACATGAGGAACTGTATTAAAGGGTCATAGCATTAGGAAGGTTGAGAATCACTGGTTAGGGGAACTTCTGAACTGAGGTCCGTGTTGAGCCGGTGGCTTTGCTTTATGTGGCAGAGAGGACATATAGTTTGTTCTACTGGAGCAGCTGCTATCCTTCATGCAGAACTGACACCAATCCTTCAAGTTTGTTTGCTGCAATTAAAACCCTGATAAATAGCCTCAGTTACCCTACGTAGCATCATCCAAGGCTACTGTGGACATCAGGAGAAGCAGATGAATTTATGTCAATCAGATTGAAACAGCTTATATCCCTCTGCCACATAAAGCCTGTGTGCACAGGGTCACTGTCAGGAACTACCTTTGAAGTCTTTAATGTTGTTAGGCACAGCAGAATAGTTCACTACTGCCACAGCTTTGTGAGCTTTCCTGTCATGTGGACAGGAATGACTCACCCAGGTCAAGAACAGTCAGCACCTTGCATTCTTGGTATGTATAGCCCTCAGGCCCTCGTAGGCTGTCTTTCCCAAGAAGGGGTCGCCCATGAAGAAGATTTATTTCGGTGATGCTGGCTTTTCTCACTCTGTGGGTCATGCACGCCTCACAGGAGGAGGGTGAGAACATGGGCCACAGAGAGAATGAGTGGGAGGATAAACTGAATCTAGTTTCCATTGTAGTGTGCTATACTTGAACATACCATAGCAGCAGCATACTTTTTTTCTTTTCTTTTCTTTTTTTTTTTTTGAGACAGAGTCTCACTATTTCACCATTGGTAGAGTGCTATGGCATCACAGCTCACAGCAACCTCAAATCCCTGGGCAGCAATTCTCTTGCTTCAGCCTCCCAGATACCTGGGACTACAAGCACCTGCCACAACACCCAGCTATTTTTTTGTTGCAGTTGTCATTGTTGTTCAGCCAGCCCAGACTGGTTTCGAACCTGCCAACTTTGGTGTGTGTGGCCAGCACTCTACCCACTGAGCTACGGGCGTCGCCACCAGCAGCAGTATACTGCTTTCTTTGGCTGGGAACAGTTCTGAGACTTCACTCACTTTTTGATAACCAGTGTGACCCTGTCTAGTAGCAGCAGCCCCAGGTTTGCTCAACTCCCCTCATATACTCTGTCCATGCTGGCAAATGTTCTGTGCTTCCATCACTAGAGCCAGCTCGTAATCAGGCCGTGTATCCAGGTGGCTGGCCCTGTCCTTGCTCTTTAGATGCTCGTAGTCTGATGGGGGAGTCAGCAGAGGAATACAGTCCCAATCCATTGTGATTACTAACCCAGTGGAGGAGGGAAGCATAATGAGTTGGGGGACTCCTGAGGGGCACCCTGGCCCACCCTTGGCAGGTAGGCGGTAGAGGCTCTGGGATGAGTAAGCTGTTGGTGGACCAGCTGAGGGAGGGTCTTTCAGGCATTGTGTAAAGGCTAGGATGTGTGGCACATTTGTTTGCTCAGCATTTAGTGAGCATCCTGAATGTAGCCCCTGGGGAAGCCATCTGGTCCTACTCTCCTGGGAGTGACACTCTAATTGGGGAAGACAGACAGTCAATTAAAACACATATAATATGGGCTCGGTACCCGTAGCACAGTGGTTATGGCACCAGTCACATACGCCGAGGCTGGCAGGTTTGGGTCCAGCCCAGGCCAACTAAACAACAATGACAACTGCAACAAAAAATAGCCAGTTGTTGTGGCAGGTGCCTGTAGTCCCAGGTACTTGGAAGGCTGAGGCAAGAGTATCGCTTAAGCCCAAGAGTTTGAGGTTGCTGTGAGCTGTGACACCACAGCACTCTACCAAGGGCGACATAGTGTGACTGTCTCAAAAAACAAAAAAACAATATGGCATTTGGTAACAAGGACTGTGGAGAAAAAAAGCAGGAGAATGTTAAAGAATGCTGGGTAAGGTGGGAGTATAGTTGCTATTTCAGTGGCTTGGACACAGACTTACTGAAAAGATCTGAAGAAACTGAGGGAGCCTGTTTCCCATGGAAGAACTTTCTAGGCTAAAGGAATAGCAAATGCAGAGGCTCTGAGTTGAGGGTATATTTGTGGGCAAGGGAAGGGGCTTGCTCTTCAGCTTATACCCCTCTCTGCCACATAAAGCCTGTGTGCACAGGGTCACTGTCAGAAGATGAGGGCAGAGTTGTAGGCCAGATCCTGAGACCTTCAAAGGTCTTCACAAGGGTTTTGGTGTTTGCTCTGAGAGACCTGGAGAGCAAGGTGGGCAGCTCTGGCTTAGTACTTTAAAAGATCACCAGGCTGCCATGTGGAACATGGGGGCTAGGGTGGAAGCAGGGACACGTGTGAAAAGGTCCTTATCTGTCTGAGAGTCAACAGTGGGTTGAACCACCATGGCAGCGGTGGAGCAGGTGTGTGATGGAGCCAGGATTCAAATGCAGGTGATCAGCCTTCCAAGCCATGCTCTTGACCTCTGTGCTATATTGGCCATCAGAAGGGTGACCTGACCCAGGCTAGTTAAGTATAATTGAGGGTGGCCAGCAAGACTTCCTGGAGGAGACATCTAAGCTAGACTTGAAGGATGAGTAGGTGTTGCCAGGCTGACGTGGGGAAGGGAGTGGGGAATGGGCATGTTCTTCTTCTGGCCCAACTAGATTTGGGCTGAGCCGGCTGAGGCTGGAGGGGTGGGATCTCTTGACCAGCCCTTCCCTAGCCAGAGTCAGAGAGTGGGGTCCTCTGTGGCCTGCAGTGTCTCCCAGTGTCCCTTCTTCAATAGATCAGGATTTACTTACAAAGACAGGACGAGAGTGTGGTGGGGGAAGTACTGGACGGGGAAGTACTGGACAGGGAAGTAGGTAGTTTGTGGGGGCTAGTCCTAGGTGAGCCTAGAGACGTGTGACTAGGACATATCATTTATCCTCTCTGGGCCACACATCTGTGATTTCTCCCATCCTCCAGAGATCTGACTTAATCTAACCTAGTAAGTAGATTACTCCACAAGGTGGAGCTCTTAGTTTGTTTTTAAAGTCTACCCTGATGAAGCATTTGTCACATTTTGCCCTAAGAACAAATAAAAGCGGTGTATTTTGCAACATAATTACCTGAGTTTTGGGCACATAATGTCCTCACACAATGTTCATAGGTTCTTGGAAACTGTGCCTTTAAGTGAAACAATGTATTAATATACTAAAACCAGTTTTAGAATAGGCTTAAGTGATATAAACAAGAGTTAAGTTCTGGTCATAAAAACAAATGAATACCAAAATTCCTATATAACATTTAACACTGAAATAAATGTAAACTATATATTCATTTAAGGAAGGTTAAAGTTAAGATAATTACTTAACAGATTATTCAAGTCAGGGTCACAAGCAGACAGAGCTTCTCTCAGCAGCTCAGAGCACAAGCTGGGAACCAACCCTGGGCAGGATGTCAGCCCATTGCAGGGCACAGTCACAAGCACTTTCAGAATGGACATTGTAGACATGCCAGTGACTCTAACATGCACATCTTTGGGATGTGGGAAGACACCAGAGTACCCAGAGAAAACCCACATAGAAATTGGCCCTAGCCAGGAATTGGTTCTTTTTCGTCAATATTATAGTCACATGCACACCCCTGAATGAAAGTGTTATTGGGCGGTGCCTGTGGCTCAGCAAGTAGGGCACCGGCCCCATATACCAAGGGTGGCAGATTCAAACCCGGCTAAACTGCAAAACAAAAAAATAGCCGGGCGTCGTGGCGGGCGCCTGTAGTCCCAGCTACTCGGGAGGCTGAGACAAGAGAATCGCTTAAGCCCAAGAGCTGGAGGTTGCTGTG